>JAVJIF010012625.1:0-124886 GCA_038442645.1 Agave tequilana
TATATGTACTTGAGAAGGCTTTCAACTCTAAAGAAGGAGAAGGCTCACTGGAAGGAGGAGTCAAGTTTATTGGCTCCAAATTTCGTGAAATAGGGTTCGAGACCCAATTCACAGCCAACTCGGCAATTTAATAAGGTAAAGTCTTCAGACTTAACTCGAGGTCACAATCAGTTTCTAATTTCAATTCTTCTCTATGTTCACTTGTCAAGTTCTCAATGAGGTGAACTTCAAATGTTTGATCCTCAAACATCACGGGGTTGCTTTCCTAGATTGAGGACTTTGACTTTTCTAGTCATGTCCCCAAAGGTTAACCTCATGAACCCATTCTACAGTTGATAATAACGTTGGCAGTATAGGAGATGGGCGCCTTAGGATAACGAGAATTTGAGCCCTAGGTTTGGACACAGGTTGTTTCTCAAGAACTATGAAATCAACAGGGTAGATAAACTCTCTGACTCAGATAAGGGCATCATTAATTTACCCCTTTGGAACTTTCACTGAATGGTCAGAGAGTTGGCTTATGACTCGAGTTGGACTAAGATCGCCCAGCCTGAGTTGTTGATAAACTGAGAAGGGAGTAATTGATACTTGCCCCTAAGTCAAGAAGTGCACGACTAATCTCGACTTATTCATTAGTGCAGACAATTGTAGAACAATCCGGATCCTTGTACTTGACAGGGATAGGACCCGACAGTAGCTCACTAATATTAGTAGCTAAGAAGACTTTCTTGGGTACATTAGTCTTTCTCTTCTTGGTGTACATGTCTTTAAGAAATTTTGCATTGGATGGGACATGTTGGATGGCATCAAAAAGTGACATATTTATCTTCACTTCATTGAAGATCTCATTATCTTATCCATATATGGATTCTGCTTGTTGTTTTCAGCCTATTAAAAAATGGTGCTATATGCTTGTGCACCTGACTGGTTGATTATCCTTTTCAGACTCGTCAGATTTGAAAGGATTAAGACTAAATATGTTTCTAGTTAACCTAAATGTGTTTGGGTCTCTCGATCACGATTTCATATACAAACATTCCCACAAGCAAGTTCACCAATAGTCAATAACAAAAAGAGAAAGCAACCAAGGTTAGTCTAAGGTAAATCTTAACCTAAACAAGTCCAACGTTGATTGTCCACAGGAAGTATAAGTAGAGTTTGACCACAAGCTAATCAGCCAGGTCAGGCAAGATTGGTGGAAGGTATCCGCGCAAAAAGCGACGGGCCTTATTAAGCCAAACCACCAGCCTTCGGGGTTTCACCCTCAATCCCTGTCCTTTGACACTGATTTGACAGGAGTCAAATCTTAACACCTTCCCCTTAGGATAATCTCCTAATGAGTTCGAGATGTCCCTAAGGCCAACGTCTATTAAATTTTAAATTAAGTTTACGTTGGTATGTGTGCTTGGAGATGGTTTGTTGGGTAAGGAAGGGTAAAGACTTTCCCGCCTTATCTTGTTTTGAGTTTTGCCCTTAAAATAAATGTGCAAGTGTGCAAGTATAAAGCAATAGTAATAATCAAAAAGCACGTAAATCACTCAAAAATATTCCTATCCTAGATGCTATGCAAACGTACCTTGTCCCCAGCTCTCTTCAACAATAATTATAAAAGAAACGTAATTTAGACAAATGCCTAGAATGCAAGTCTAAATGTTTTTTTAAAAAATTAACAATCAATCAGATTACTGTTGGATTAAAAATAGGGTATATGAATATCAGATATAGCAAAGATAACACAACAAAAAACTGTATTTTTGCAAAGCAATATGTCCTACAAAAAAAGATTTTTAGTAGTCTAAAAAAATTTTAAGCTTTTGCACTGCAATTTCTTGAAATTATGTTTCCTACTTTCTAGAGTGGGGGCACAGAATAGTAAGTCTTCTCCTGCAATGCTTGAGCGCTAAATCTGATTTCTTTATAGCTCAAAATAAAACACCAAACTTGTTAAAACAAACAATTATATGTCCTTCCCCGGCAACGGCGCCAAAAATTGATTACAAGAAAAGCAGTGAGAATTATCGTTAGCTTTTGGCTAACGGGTCGTGTCCACGAGGTGAAATGCGATGAAAACATTTCGATGTATTGTTTCAAAGAAAAGATTGGTGTTGGTGTTTTTTAGTTGAAAAGAGAGTGGAGAGTAAAGAGATAATAAAAGAAAACTTAAAACTTGGAAAAAGGTTTGGAAAAAAATGATCTTTAAAGGCATGAAGAGATATAAGAAAAAAAAGATCTGGGCTCACTATCTTACTACTCAACGATATATTCTTCTCTTGAAAATCTCAGTGCCTCAACTTGATCATAGGCAAAAATTTAAGCTTGAATTTGCAAAGTCTTAAGTAAAAGCAAATAAGATTGTTTTAAAAAGTTAACTCTTTTTTTAAGAATTCATCTTGAACTGAATGTTAAATCATCAAGCTGTCTTTCAAGTATGAAATAAAAACAAGTTCAAATGATGTTTTTAAAAATGAAAGTTTTAGAAATTCAAACCTATCCTCATGTGCCTTCAAGAAACACTTGCAAAGAAGCAAGGCTTAATTTAAGGCATTCATATGATTCTGTTGGGTTCTTTGAAAAAAATCATTCAAAATAAGAGGGATCGAAGAGAGATGATGGTGAGCCCAGAAAAACAAGTTTAGGTACTCATAATTGATGTAAAACAAGACATGTAAATAGAATGAAACATACCCGTGAATGGAGATGAAGAGAAGTATTGATTCTTTATTGATATCACTTCAACTTCAGATTACAATCACTCTTTCCTCTCTCTATTGTCTTTAGACTGAACTACAAATTAAAAACTGAGATACAACTTCTTATTAACTATATAAACAATGATCCTAAACTTTAAAAATAAATAAAAAACTTAAACTGGTCTTCGGTCCCTTCTTCTCTTTAGAATGCAGTATTTATAGCAAAAACCTAACGAGGGAGAGCGTACGAAGATGGGGGAAGCAAACGCTCCCCCTGATTCCCTTAGATAGCGCGAAAACGCGGATTTGGCGGCATTTTCGCGGCCTGAGTGTGGCCAGGGGCCACACCCGGGGGTGCAGATCCCTGGTTTAGCGATCTTCTTTTTATCTCTTAGTGGATTTTTAGATTTTTGGCCCTGGATTTGACGAAACTTCCTTTGATCTTTGACTTTAACCAATTAGTTTGTGAAGATATATTTAACTGTTTTTTCAACTGGTTTTATCTTCCTGATTTTCATGATTTTCAGCTGGGATCATCTTTATCCTCATAAATATTTGTCTCTTCTTTAATTTAGATTTAAATCAGAATTAAAGTGGACTTTGGGGCTCAATTTCCTCTCCATTAGTAATGGGCCTGCATTTATAAAGAAAATATAAGACTAAATACATGATTTATTAGACAATAATTATGAGAATGTGACATTATATATGCAATATAGGTGACCAATCACAACTTCAGTATCGACATTAATGATTCAACGATATGGTATAAGATTAGCAACTCTGTAGTTATTTTCAACAATTTCAATATTTATGTGTTTCTTAGTTTCTCTTTTTTATTAAAAAAGCTTTATTTAGAAAATATTTATCTAGTCTTTGTAACAAGTTGGGCTTAATTGTTATTTATGCTATAACTTGAGGGAGAGTATAGGTGTAATATATTTGTTGTGTGGTTATTTGGGTTTGAGTATGGGGTAATAAACTTATACCCTTATTTTATGTATTCATCATCTATATATAACTAGAGATAATCCCAATTTTGAGTTAAGCAATCAATTCTCCAAAACTAACATATCTAAAGTAATATGAGAACACAGTCTTGCTACTATGACATGATAAGTAATGCAGGTCCGCTTGGAAATTAGATTTTCTTATATCAATTTGTTTGAATGTGGATAGGTAGTAAAAAGTGCATATTTATCATCACATTTACCATCATATTTTCCTATTTATTCTCTTTATTATGCACTACTACTAATGTTTTATTGTTTAATGTGTGTAGGCCTTGAGTAATTAAAAAATAAAGAAATAAAGCCTGAATGAAGCCCAAAAGCCCAAAAAACCCATATGCAAAAATTGTAGTAATTTAGAAGTTTCTACATTATCTAACCTAATCTAAACTTGAATTTTTTATTTAAAATATAAGGGAGGAAAGGAAGGATAAAATAGAACTCCTAATTGCTAGAAGAGGAGGAAAAAGATAAGATGAGATGGACTTCTACTCAACCCTAGTTGCTTACAAGACAAGGCTAAAGATATAAGGAGAAAAGTTTAAAGATAAAAATCCTTTTACAAATTCGGATTTATGATAACTTGCTTCCCAAGTTATCTCGAGTTTTCAAGATAGAAGGTTTAAATACAGAATCTAAAAGGAGAATCCCAGATTAACGGACCAGAGGAGGCCACGCAAGAAAGCGCGTGGCCATTTGCCACGCTTTGGCCGCGGAAACGCGGACATAGCCGCGTTTCTGCGACCTTTTGGATGAGTTTGGTTACGAGGTTCGTGGGAGAGTTGTACTGCGACTTTACTTCCTATATCTCCTATAAATGAAAATCACTAGAGGAGGGGTGAATAGGTGATAATGCTAATCAATGGACAAATTAAAAATTAAGATGTAACAATCACCACACAAGATTCACAAGATGAATGAAAGCAAGTAAATATGGCAATGATGATATAAGCAAGTAATAAGTGCAAGTAAAGTAATGTAAAGGAGTGCAAGAATGTAAACCAATCGCAACACAAGGATATGTTATCGAGGCTCGAGCACCCAGCTCTACTCCCCGCCTTCCCCAGAAGGATTCTAGCTACTTCCACTATAACAAAGAAATCACAATTACACCGGAGTACCCAACTCCACAATCTCAATTATAAGCAATTTCTGAGTAGTCAAAAGACCACAAACTCTCTCTTTCAAAAGTCTCTTCCCTTACAAAAGGTCCTTAGAGAACAATGAGTAGGAATGAAGCTCTTGTTGTAAGTGAAGAAAGAAAATTAAATCAGAGAGTATTTCAAAAACCACTTCAGAAAATGACAGAGAATTTTAACACAAAAACCAAGAAACAAAGCTCTTTTGAATGCCTTAAACTTTGAATTTTTCTTATGAAAATGTTGTAAACAATTTCTCCCCAAACACACCCTATTTATAGGAGAGGGCTAGGGTTAAGGGATAAATATAATTAGGATTAATCAGAGAGTATTAGGTTTGAAATATATCCCTTAAACCAATTTAAACACAAAAAGACAAAATTTAAAACAGCCCAGAAAATAGCCGTTTACTGTTCAACGGCTAGACCGGTCGACCGGTCGGTCGACCGCCTATACAAAAATAGAGCCATTACAGGCAACGGTCGACCGCCCGGTCGACCCAACAAAACCGAGAGCAAAGCCATTGCAGTCAGGTCGACCGCCCGGTCGACCGGCAGACATGCACACTGATACGTGCATCTGCCAGAACCTCGGTCGACTAGTCCGGTCGACCGGACGACTGACATAGGCACGGTCGACTGGTGCGGTCGACGGCTCAGGTCAAAAGTCAGGTTTAAAACACAATTTTGAAAAGACTTTGATTTTTATGAAAAATATCTTTAAATAGTAATAAGTATAAAAACATAAAAATTGATTTATAGGCAGAGGATTTTGTATAAAAATATTTTGTACATTTTATAGAAAATCATCTTAGAAACAATATGTGTGCAAAAACGTGTGTGATTGAGCTTCAAACCTATCCATCATTTTTAACAAAATTCTAAACCTATAAAACTAAAAACAAATCTTGTTGAGCAATCTTCAAGTCTTGAGCCATGCTATGCCTTGCTAGAGCCCCTTCTTCTATGTTCCTTCCTTAATATGCCTTCTTGCTTCATGAAACCTAGAAGTTGTTGCAATAGCTAAGCAATGGCCTCCAAATGTGGTACTAACCTGAAACTTATCTTAAACAAACTCATTAGTACCAAATAGCACTAATTGGTTTGTCATCATCAAAACTCAATAAATGGAGAGTGTAACCTTTTGGGCCAACAATCTCCCCCTTTCTGATGATGACAAAACAAATAGGCTACAAGATAAAAATATAGGGGAGGAGAAAACTCCCCCTCAAATTATGCTATATAAGAAAACATTTAAACTCAAAACACAAGAATTCGTTGAAAACATAAAAACATATATTCTCTTTAAACCAATGAAACAATAATGAAAATCACATACTAACAAAACACAAGAATTCTCAAAACGTATGAAAACAAAACAAGACAACAAAAACATATATAAACTCATATGGAACCAAGACCATATAAATTTATTTATATCATGCACTAACTTATTCTCCCCCTTTTTGTCATACATCAAAAAGGGTTAGGAATCACATGTTTAATCAATAATACAAACATTAAGTTCTCCACAAATAAACAAAAATCTAGCAAAATCAAGAGGTTTAGTGAAAATATCGGCTAGTTGCAAATCCGTAGAAACATAATCAATATCTATATCTCCTTTCACAAAATGATCTCTAAGAAAGTGATATCTAATCTCAATGTGCTTGGTCTTACTATGTTGATTTGCATTCTTAGTCATGTGTATAGTACTAGTATTATCACAAAATATTTTTATATGATCAAAATGCAAATCAAAATCAAGGAGAGTATGTTTCATCCAAAGGACTTGTGCACAACAAGCCCCCGCGGCAACATACTCCACCTCGGCGGTTGAGAGTGCTACGAAATTTTGTTCCTAGAGGACCATGAAACAAGACAATTACCAAGAAATTGACATGTCCCACTAGTACTCTTTCTATCTACTCTACAACCCGCATAGTCGGAATCGAATATAACTCGTCATTGAGAAATCTCCGGTTTTCGGATACCATAGACCCATCCAATAGTGCCCTTAATATAACGAATAATGCGTTTTACCGCAATAAGATGGGACTCTTTAGGACACGATTGAAATCTAGCACAAAGACACACACTAAACATGATATCCGGCCTACTTGCCGTTAAATATAAAAGACTTCCTATCATGCTTCTATATAATTTAATATCAACATTTTTACCTTGGTCATCTTTATCAAGCTTGGTTGTAGTTGCCATGGGGAGTGTTGCAAGTCTTTGAGCTTCAAGTCCAAACTTCTTTACGAGTTCCTTTGCGTACTTGGCTTGACTTATGAAGTCCCGTTTTGCAATTGCTTGATTGGAGTCCAAGGAAGAAATTGAGCTCACCCATTGAAGACATTTCAAATTCAAGTTGCATGACCTTTCAAAATCCTTGCATAAAAGCTCATTAGTAGAACCAAAAATTATATCATCTACATAAATTTGCACAATTAATATATCATTATCAACATGCTTAGTAAATAGAGTTGTGTCTACTTTGCCTTTAACAAAATCATTTGAAATTAGAAAACTAGAAAGCCTTTCATACCAAGTTCTAGGAGCTTGTTTCAATCCATATAAAGCTTTATCAAGTTTAAAAACAAAATCGGGATGAACATGATCAACAAAACCGGAAGGTTGAGAAACATAAACTTCTTCATTAATAAAACCATTCAAAAATGCACTTTTACATCCATTTGAAAAAGTTTAAAATTTTTGAAAGATGCAAAAGCTAGTGTCATCCGTATGGCTTCAATCCGTGCTACGGGTGCAAAGGTCTCCTCAAAGTCAATTCCCTCAACTTGAGTGTAACCTGGGCCACTAACCTAGCTTTATTCCTAATGATATTTCCGGACTCATCCATCTTGTTTCTAAAGATCCACTTAGTACCAATTATTGGTCTATCGTGGGGCTTAGGAACAAGGTGCCAAACTTGGTTGCGCTCAAATTGATTGAGTTCCTCTTGCATGGCAAGCAACCAATATGGGTCCGTCTCGGCTTCGAGAATGCCTTTGGGTTTAAAATGAGAAATGAAAGTAAAGTTACCACATAGGTCATGGAGTTTGGAGGTGTTGTGACTCCTTTAGATGCATCACCCAAGATGAGCTCCTTAGGATGATTTGTAGCGTATCTCCAAGCTTTAGGAAGCGGTTGAGAGCTTTCCTCTTTATCCTCTTGAACATCACCAATTGATTCTTGCTTTTCTTCTTGAGCGGTGAGTCCTTCAAGGATAGTCTCTCCATGTCTTCACCTAATGGTCAATCTCTACAAACATTCTCAACAACCACATTAGATTCTTCAAACTTAACATGCATGGTTTCTTCAATAGTAAGTGAAGATCTATTAAAAACTCTATATGCTTTGCTAGTAGAAGAATATCCAACAAAGATAGCTTCATAAGCCTTAGCATCAAATTTACCCAAATTCTCTTTAGTATTTAAAACAAAACACTTGCATCCAAAAACTTTAAAATATGCAACATTAGGTTTTCTAGAATGATACATTTCAAAAAATGTTTTGGAAGAATTCTTACACACATAAATACGATTTGAAATATAGCATGCGGTGTTTACGGCCTCGGCCCATAAATATTGAGGGAGGTCATATTCACTTATCATTGTCCTAGCCATCTCTTGAAGTGTTCTATTTTCCTTTCTACTACTCCATTTTGTTGTGGAGTCCTAGGACAAGACATTTCATGCTTGATTCCTTTTTCATCACAATAAGTCATGAAGAGTTGGTTAACAAACTCACCACCTCTATCACTCCTTATTCTCAAAATCAAAAAACCTTTTTCTTTTTCAACCCTTTTTCGAAAAATTTTGAAATAAGAAAATGTTTGATCTTTACTTTGCAAGAAGAAAACCCAAGTGAAACGGGAAAAATCATCAACTAAAACAAATGCAAATACTATCATTTAAACTTTTAGTTTGTGTTGGTCCAAAAAGATCCATATGAATTAGTTCTAAGGGCCTAGTAGTCATGATATCCTTAATTGGTTTGAAGGAAGACTTAGTGTTTTCCCAAGTTGGCACGCACCACAAATGCGGTCTTTCTCAAACTTCAAGCAAGGTATACCCTTTACTAAATCCTTAGAATTAATTCTAGCAAGATGGTCAAAAGATGCATGTCCTAATCTTCTATGCCAAAGCCAAGAATTTTCATCAAAAGCATTCAAGCATTTAGTAGAACAATCTAAATTAAGCATGTCAATGATATAAACATTATTATCACGAAAACCGGTAAGAATACAAACATCAGATTAACATCAAAAATCTTGCAAGAAGAATCATCAAAAACAACTTTAAGTCCACGGTCACAAAGTTGACTAATGCTAAGCAAATTATGTTTTAAACCATCTACTAAAATAACATTTTCTATAATAGGAGATGAACCAATTTGAATGTTACCTATACCGATGATGGTTCCTTTGGAGTCATCCCGAAGGTGACGGAGCCACCTTCCATGTACCTTGATAGGGTTGTAAAGTTGTTGATACCCAATCATATGTCTTGAACAACCACTATCAAGGTACCACCGCTCCCTACGTCTTGGAGCCTTGGTGTGTACCTACATCAAATAATTTAGGACTTGATTTTGGTACCCACATTTTCTTGGGTCCTAGGGGGTTAGTTCATTTAACCCAAACAAGATTATTTGATCTATTAACTTGGTCATAACAAAATTTAGCTAAATGTCCATTCTTACCACAATATGTGCATCTATATACTCCACCATATTTGAAAGCATAATGAGTGTGTGATTTGTGAGCATGAGAGTTGTGAGCATGAAAAGATTAGCATGTGTAGTGTGAGCATGAGTAGACTTAACATGTGAGGTATGCTTTTTAGAAACATGTTCTCAAGTTTCTTTGTGTTAAAAGCACAATCATTTAAAACTTTTTCAAAATCATTTATTTTAGATTTAAAAGAAGAAATTTCATTTTTATTAATCATAGGAGATTTTGCCTTACAAGAAATCTTGTAGGCACTAAATTCTTCTTGAATAGAAATGAGATTAGAAGAAAGATCATCTTTTTCTTTAGAAACTATAGCAAGTTGATTTTTAAGAAAAGCAACTTCTTTTTGTAATTTAAAACATTCAATCTTTTTATTGTCATAAGTTTCAGAAAGTTCAACAAAGGCATGTACAAGAACTTCCTTACTTAGTTCATCATCTTCATCATCATGAGATTGAGGGGTTACCTTAAGAGTGTTTGTCATGAAACACATGTTCGCCGTATCCACCTCTTCTTCGGACTCGCTTTCCGAATCCCACGTTGCTTGTATGCTTTCTTTTCCTCTGGCTTCTTTGGCTTGAAGGAGGAAGTCATCTTCTTCTTAAACTCCAGGCAATCCGCCATGATATGTCCGGGTTTGCGGCAATTGTAGCAAATGATCCTTCTCTCCTCTTTGCCTTCAAATTTCCTCCGGAAGTTGAGCTTGTTCTTCGGTACAACCTCTTGACATTCCGCACAAGTAGAGTTAGCTCCTCATCTTCTTCTTCGTCTTCTTCATCGTCATCATTGGTGGATGAAGTCTTGAAGGCTATGGATTTCTTCTTTGAAGTGTTGGCCTCTTATCTTGCCTTCTTCTCCATCTCATGGGTCTTTAGGTTCCCAAGGAGACTAATGAGGTCTATCTCGTCCTTGTCATTCAATTCTTTTAAGGTGGTGGCCTTTATCTCCCATGAAGACGGAAGAGCCCGTATCACTTTCCGCACCTTTTGATCGTTGGAGATGTCATCACCTAAGGAAGAAAGACCATTAGTGATTTTAGTAAATCTTGTAATCATACTATCAATAGACTCATCATCAATCATTTTAAATGACTCATATTGGGACCTCAAGAGATCTATCTTAGCTCTCTTGACTTGTGAAGTCCCTTCGTATGTGACCAATAAATGTTGCCAAATCTCATAGGCGGATTGGCAATGAATTACCCGTGTAAGGTCATCCTCATTCAAGGCGGTTAATAGGGAGTTTTGGGCCTTGGAGTTAGCCTCATATTCTCTAAAGTTGAAGTCGGTCCAAGTGCTCTCATCACCATCGGGTGCTACATAGGGTTTGGTCAAGGACTTGGCCACTAAGCTACCCAAAGATTGCAAAAATATAGTCATCCTAACCTTCCAAATAGGGAAATTAAGTCCATCAAATTAGGAGGGGTTTTAATGTTATCGGCCATGTTTACTAGTGTATGAATGTATGAATGAAAATGTTGATTAGCAAATTTAAGGATCTCTCGATGGATGTTAAGCCAAAACCTAGAGTCCAAGCTCTGATACCAATTGAAAATCACCTAGAGGGGGGGGTGAATAGGTGATAATGCTAATCAATGGACAAATTAAAATTAAGATGTAACAATCACCACACAAGATTCACAAGATGAATGAAAGCAAGTAAATATGGCAATGATGATGATAAGCAAGTAATAAGTGCAAGTAAAATAATGTAAAGGAGTGCAAGAATGTAAACCAATCACAAACACAAGGATATGTTATCGATGTTCGAGCACCCAGCTCTACTCCCGCCTTCCCCAGAAGGATTCTAGCTACTTCCACTATCACAAAGAAATCACAATTACACCGGAGTACACAACTCCACAATCTCAATTACAAGCAATTTCTGAGTAGTCAAAAGACCACAACTCTCTCTTTCAAAAGTCTCTTCCCTTACAAAAGGTCCTTAGAGAACAATGAGTAGGAATGAAGCTCTTGTTGTAAGTGAAGAAAGAAAATTAAATCAGAGAGTATTTCAAAAACCACTTCAGAAAATGACAGAGAATTTCAGCACAAAAACCAAGAAACAAAGCTCTTTTGAATGCCTTAAACTTTTGAATTTTTCTTATGAAAATGTTGTAAACAATTTCTCCCCAAACACCCCTATTTATAGGAGAGGGCTAGGGTTAAGGGATAAAACATAATTAGGATTAATCAGAGAGTATTAGGTTTGAAATATATCCCTTAAACCAATTTTAAACACAAAAAGACAAAATTTAAAACAGCCCAGAAAATAGCCGTTTACTGTTCAACGGCTAGACCGGTCGACCGGTCGGTCGACCGCCTATACAAAAATAGAGCCGTTACAGGCAACCGGTTGACCGCCCGGTCGACCCAACAAACCCGAGAGCAAAGCCATTGCAGTCAGGTCGACCGCCCGGTCGACCGGCAGACATGCACACTGATACGTGCATCTGCCAGAACCTCGGTCGACTAGTCCGGTCGACCGGACGACTGACATAGGCACGGTCGACTGGTGCGGTCGACCGGCTCAGGTCAAAAGTCAGGTTTAAAACACAATTTTGAAAAGACTTTGATTTTTATGAAAAATATCTTTAAATAGTAATAAGTATAAAACATAAAAATTGATTTGTAGGCAGAGGATTTTGTATAAAAATATTTTTGTACATTTTATAGAAAATCATCTTAGAAACAATATGTGTGCAAAAACGTGTGTGATTGAGCTTCAAACCTATCCATCATTCTTTAACAAAATTCTAAACCTATAAAACTAAAAACAAATCTTGTTGATCAATCTTCAAGTCTTGAGCCATGCTATGCCTTGCTAGAGCCCCTTCTTCTATGTTCCTTCCTTAATATGCCTTCTTTACTTCATGAAACCTAGAAGTTGTTGCAATAGCTAAGCAATGGCCTCCAAATGTGGTACTAACCTGAAACTTATCTTAAACAAACTCATTAGTACCAAATAGCACTAATTTGGTTTGTCATCATCAAAACTCAATAAATGGAGAGTGTAACCTTTTGGGCCAACATAAATACCCCTGCAGAGAAACAGAGGAGGGCATCCAGCGACTGAAGTTAGGATTTTTCTTTAGATCTTTTTCTATTTCCGAAATTTCTTGTATTTTTTTATTTGAAGAAGATTATTTTGAAGAACGAGGAGCTTTGTAAATTGGTCAGTGACACCCAATAAAGGTTACTCTTTTCTTCTTTGCAATTTAATTCCGCTTTCCTACTTAGAATAATTGTTTTATTTCCTTCTTAATTTTCTTGCAATTCTTTTGATTCCACAGAAAAACTTGAAAATAACATTAAAAAAAAAAAAGATGAATAACTAAATTAAAATCATAGTTTGCTAATCTCTCGATCAACCCTAGTTTAGTTTAAAAAAGTGAATTGATTGATAGCTACTATTAGAAACCCTAAAATTAAAAATATCTTCTTGAAGATGAATTGATTAGGTTTACTTTAATCTAGGTTACACTTTTAATGGTTCTTCATAATTCATACTTAAAAACTTTGATAGCATAAATTTAGGTTAAACTTCTCTTATGCTATGCTTTGAAATTAGGATGAACAGCTGTTTAATCATTATTAGTGTACACTAGTTAGAGTTCCAATATTATTCATCTTGCTTGAATAGCAATTAATAACCTAGGGTGGATGTTTATTATTTCAATATGATATTCATTATTTGAGACTAATACTATGGGTTTTGGTAGATGATTAGTAAACTATATTTCTCAAAATCAATCAAATCTAATCAATCTCTCTTTTTCTTCTGTTCTAAGTGAAATACAGAGAAGATCGTTCCGAAACGCTTGCATCGCATCCTTCCCTGTGGATCGACCCGTCTAGCCTTTGCTACGCGGTTAAATTGAAACGAGATTAAGACTTGCTAACTCTTGAACTATTTTTAATACAATTTCTCGTTCCAATCAAATTTTGGCGCCGTTGCCGGGAAGGAACGACATGATATTCTTAAAACTAATTCTTCTCTTTCTTTCTGTTTGCAGGATCAGAGAACAGGAAATATAGCTGCAGCAAAGGACATATAGCAACTCTGTGCCTCTACCCTAGAAGGCAGAGCAGCAGAGCCTGCTACCTAGCCGCGTTTTCGCGGCAGTAGTAGTGAACTACTCACTGAATTTTCTGCAGGTTGCTGAAAACTGAAAGTTCTATTTACTGTTTTGTTAAGTTTTCTCTGTGATCACCCTGCACACTTCTAACTAATTAACAGTAACCTATTCGTTGAAAAATAAAAAAAATTTAGACTTTTGCATCATAGGAATGTGTCTATTTAATTTTTTTAAATTCTGCTGAAGAGTGCTGGCGATAAGGTACATTCGTATTGCATATAGATTAGGACGCACCCTTGGCTGATTTACTACTTTTGTATGATCACTTGTCTATTGCTTTACACGTGCATGAAATCAATTTAAGGGCAAATCCCATAAACAAGATAAGGTGGGGATTTCATCACCCTTCCTTGGCCCACAAATCATCTCCATCACACTCACAACCCTAACCCTAACATAAAAATTGACTAGACGTTGGCCTTAGGTTAACTCGGACTCATTAGGAGATTGGCTGTAGGAGGAAGTTATTCGAAATTAACTCTCCCAAATCGGTGTCTAGGAAGGGGATTAAGGGCTGAAAGCCCAAAGGTTGGTGGTTACTTAATTAAGGAACGTCTTTGACGGATAACCTCCCACCAACCTTGCCACCTACCTGGCCGATTAACTTGTGGTTAAGGTTGGCAATATACCTCCTAAAGATAGTCTAAAGTTAGGAGTCGTCTAGGTCAAGGCTTACCCTAGAATAGGATTTTTGACTATTTTTTCTCTTTCTTGATTGATTGGGTGAACTTGTTTGTTAACTGTGCATGTCAGCTTGGTCGAGAGACCCATTCACATCTAGACTAATTAGAACTAGTTCACCACCCGAACAAAAATCTAACTCACACATGGCACAACCACCATCACTACAAGATAGATTCTATCCTATTAGGACCTCTCTTCCTTCTTGCATTCAGTTACCCGATGAAGGTGTTGACCAATTTGAGCTCAAACCACAATACATCAACACTCTTCCCAAATTTCATGGACTTGAATCTGAGGATGCATACTTTTTCATAAGGGAATTTGAAGAAGTATGTCTCATGATGAAAATACCCAGCCTAGGAGTAGATGCCATCAAATTACAGTTTATTCCATTCTCTTTGAAAGACTTAGCAAAGAAATGGCTCTACAGTTTAGAGGCTGGTTCCATATCCTCATGGGATAATTTCGTCAAAGCTTTCTTAAAGAAGTTTTATCCCGTTCACAAGACTACACTAATTAGGAAAAGCATCTTGCAGTTTAAGCAAATAGCCAATGAATCTTTTTGGAAGTACTTCGAACGTTTTAAGGACCTCCTTGCCCAATGCCCTCACCATGGGATAGAGAAATGGCGACTTTGTCAAACTCTTTATGATGGATTAGAATATCAAACTAAAACGCTATTAGAATCCATGTGCCAAGGAGGATTTTTGAAAAAGAACGAACATGAAGGATGGTTATTATATGAAGAATTAGCTGATAATACCATTCAATGGGAACCAACTCCGGAAAAATTTAGAACTAATGACCCTAGTTCTTCTAAAGGAGGTATCCATTCCATTGAGGCTAACATAACTACCGATGCTAAACTAGTTACTGTGATGCGAACATTAGAAGCTCTTGAAACTAAAGAACCAGTCTCAGTGAACCAAGTCAGCCCACCACCTTCGGCGGGCTATACTTATTGTCAAGACATGAACCATGTATTTGAGGAATGTCCCGTCATTATAGCTCGTTAAACTTTGCCCGAACATATGAGTGCGGCCTTCACAAGGTCCGCTAACAATCCATATTCGTCCACCTATAATCCCGGTTGGAGAAAATACCCAAATTTTTCAGGGGGGCCAAGCAACAATGATCAAACAAGGTCCAAATTCTCCAACAATTTTCAAAATCCTTCTTATCAACAAACTTACCCCGATCAAAATCCTCCACATTCTTTCCAAATTCACAAATGGAACAAGACTCTCCAATATGGAAAGAAAGGTGGACACTCTAGTTAAAAGTCATGACACACTGGCTCAAGTCTTGACTAGGATAGAGATGCAACTGAAGCAACAAGAAAGACAAAAGGAAACTCTATCAAGTCAACCAATGTCAAACCCTAGGAATCCTAGGCAAGCCAATGAGGCTCAAGACCTAAACTAGTGTAACTTGGTTCATACATTAAGATCAGGAAAACAAGTTGATAATCAAGTATCCATGCCACAGGACCCAGCTCAATTGTCCATTCCATCTAGTTCCACTCCATCTCCACAAAACTCCAACGAAACTGAAGTTGATAAATCAGCAAAACAAGTGCACCAACCTATAGCCCCATTTTCAAATAGGCTTAGGAGTAATAATAATGCACATATGGAGAAACTGCTCGAGTGTTTAATCAGGTTAGGCTTAATATACCACTTCTTGATGCAATCTAACAGGTCCCTAATTATGCCAAATTCCTTAAGGACATGTGCACCAAGAAAAGAAAGACAAATGTGCCTAAGAAAGTTTTTCTAGCCACTAACATTAGTGAGCTATTGTCCAACCAGATCCCAGTCAAGTACAAGGACCCTGGTTGCCCCACCATTTCTTGCACAATAGGTCGAGCTGAAATTAGTCGAGCACTCCTCGATTTAGGAGCAAGCATTAATTTGCTTCCTTTCTCCATATATCAACAACTTGGATTAGGTGAACTCAACCCAACCCAAGTTATAATCCAATTAGCTGATCGATCAATTAAACTTCCTAGGGGAGAAATCAATGATGTCCTTATATGGGTAGGAGAATTCATTTACCTAGTTGATTTCATTATTTTAGAGACACAACTTATGTCTAATCCTAGGTCCCAAACTCCCGTCATCTTAGGATGCCCGTTCCTAGCAACCGCTAATGCAATCATAAATTGTAGAAACGGATCCATGAGATTGACTTTTGGAGATATGACCAAGGAAGTCAATATTTTCAACTTAGGTAAACACCCCTACGACATAAAGGACCAGCCCTTTGAGGTCAACTTCATTGAGAATATGACTAGTGAGCACAAAGAGGAGATCACATTAGAATCAAAGGATGAGGAAGAGTTAGAATCTAGTGATCTCAACCTTGATGAGATTGAATGGGCAGCAAGTCCAAGTTCTATAGAGATGGAAAATCTAAGCTTAACACCTCCATCCATCGAGCCACCTCCTTCGTTGGAGTTAAAGACCTTGCCTAAACATCTTAAGTACGCCTACCTTGGTGAACAAGAGACGTTACCAGTCATAGTTGCCTCCAATTTGACTAATAGGCAAGAGGAAAACCTATTGGCAATCCTTAGGAGACATAGGGAAGTCATGGGTTGGACTATGGCAGATATCAAGGGACTAAGCCCTAAAATAGTCCAGCATAGAATCCATCTAGAGGAAGGACCAAGCAGAGAGTAGAACTTAGGCTAATTTATAGTTTATAACTTAGGTTTTTATTTTCTTTCATATAATTTTTATTTTCTTTATGTAATTGAGAGGAGATGATACTTTCATGGAGGATTGAGAGCAAGCTTGTACTGCAGGTGATACCAGTGTAAGTGATCTCTTCTTCCATTGTTATTTGAATTGAATCAAAGTTACTTTTTCTTCTTTACTCTTGTTTTCATTTACTCTCCTCTAACGTGTTGCAATCCAAGTGAATCTGTTAGCCTCGAGACTGCTTCGCCATTTGCAAGTGCCCTTGATGGCCTATGGTAATGAACAACTATTCTCTTTCTAGTATAGCTTGCCCTTTTATTCTTAGTATTGATCGAAAATGGGAAGATCCTATACGCCATGCTTGATCGCCTTCAAAGACAAAGTAAGTCGTAGCTACGAATCTAAGGTATATGAGCACAAAAGGGGTAAGTAACTTTTAGTTTCTTTCTTTTCTTTTAATTCTTTAGTTTAGAACACCACAATCTACCACTTCTTCTATCATTCCTTTTCCATTTCTTGGTACATATCATTTTTAGTTTTTCCATCTTCTTAATCTACCATCTTCTTCCTAACTCACTTTAACTTAATTTTTCTCTTTTTCTTTACAAGAACTAAAAGAAGAATTTTAACCATTAATTGTTGCATAAAAGAGAACTTGCTAAATAAGCTTCTATCGCTAGTCCCTCCTTGTGGATCACGACCCGCATAGCCACTCACTATAGCAGTAGAATTGAGCACCTGGACTCTTTATTAAAAAGTTCTGAAATTTTGTATTTTTGTGTGCAGGTAAGAACTCAAACAAATTTTGACGCCGTTGCCGGGGATAAAATAGAACTCCTAATTGCTAGAAGAGGAGAAAAAAGATAAGATGAGATGGATTTCTACTCAACTCTAGTTGCTTGCAATACAAGGCTAAAGATAAAAGGAGAAAAGTTTAAAGATAAAAATCCTTTTACAAATTCGGATTTATGATAACTTGCTTCCCAAGTTATCTCGAGTTCTAAAGATAGAAGGTTTAAATACAGAATCTAAAAGGAGAATCCGAGATGAACGGACCAGAGGAGGTCACGCAAGAAAGCGCGTGGCCATTTGCCACGCTTTGGCCGCGGAAACGCGGCCATAGCTGTGTTTTCGCGGCCTTTTGGATGAGTTTGGTTACGAGATTTCGTGGGAGAGTTGTACTGGGACTCTACTTCCTATATCTCCTATAAATACCTCTGCAGAGCAACAGAGGAGGGCATCCAGTGACTGAAGTTAGGGTTTTTCTTTAGATCTTTTTCTATTTCCGAAATTTCTTGTATTTTTTATTTGAAGAAGATTATTTTGAAGAACGAGGAACTTTGTAATTGGTCAGTGACACCCAATAAAGGTTACTTTTTTCTTCTTTGCAATTTAATTCCACTTTCTGCTTAGAATAATTGTTTTATTTCCTTCTTTTATTTTCTTGCAATTCTTTTGATTCCACATAAAAACTTGAAAATAACATAAAAAAAAGATGAATAACTAAATTAAAATCATAGTTTGCTAATCTCTCGATCAACCTAGTTTAGTTTAAAAAAGTGAATTGATTGATAGCTACTATTAGAAACCCTAAAATTAAAAATATCTTCTTGAAGATGAATTGATTAGGTTTACTTTAATCTAGGTTACACTTTTTAATGGTTCTTCATAATTCATACTTAAAAACTTTGATAGCATAAATTTAAGTTAAACTTCTCTTGTGCTATGTTTTGAAATTAGGATGAACAACTATTTAATCATTATTAGTGTACACTAGTTAGGATTCCAATATTATTCATCTTGCTTGAATAGCAATTAATAACCTAGGGTGGATGTTTATTATTTCAATATGATATTCATTATTTGAGACTAATACTATGGGTTGTGGTAGATGATTAGTAAACTATATTTCTCAAAATCAATCAAATCTAATCAATCTCTCTTTTTCTTCTGTTCTAAGTGAAATAAAGAGAAGATCGTTCCGAAACGCTTGCATCGCATCCTTCCCTGTGGATCGACCCGTCTGGCCTTTGCTACGCGATTAAATTGAAACGAGACTAAGACTTGCTAACTCTTGAACTATTTTTAATACAATTCTCGTTCTAATCAAATATGATCTTTTGTGTAATAGAGAATTTTGAAAATAGAAAATGATGTAAAAATTGTGAAAAAGTAATTCTTAGTCTGCTGTGATTCATTCATTGTTATTTTGTGTAGGATTTCTCACCCTACACTTGATCTCTTATCAAGTTCTTTTTGCTACTTCAAAATAATATTTAGCTGCTTGAGATTAATTGTAGAAACTAACTAATTTAATATCTTCGATAACGTTTAGAATGTTCTCCCAGTTGTTCTTGACAATTCAATTCAAGATTAAGATTAACCGGTCTAATTAGTCAGGTCGGTGAAAATCGAGCGGGAGGTTTTTCATTCAATTGAACGTTTCTTAAATACCGAACTACTTTTCAAATCTCTTTCTTAGACAACAATTAGACTGGTATTTAGTCAGTCTCGTATTAGTAATAAATCAACAAGATAAATAATTTAACGATAATTTTTCTGGCAATAATATTTATTAAATAAATATTCTAGTATGAATACTTTATTTAGCATAATCCCTTCAGTAAGTACGTTGGTTCAAATAGATAGAGAATATATTAGAATTCAATAATTCCTACAATCACTGAGTTTAGTATAATCAGACAGAATAACAAAATAAAACTATATTTTAGAGTGAGATGCGCATAAAGCGAATCTTTTTAAGACAATTATGTCCTCTGCTAAGGTGCATACGGGATAATGACGCTGGTCTCCCAAGATACAATACTCTTTCACGTGTTCTGCGTAGCACTTTATAAAACCACATACAGTCGAACCAAAGTTGACTCGTACTTTTCACTTATTCAAAGAGCGAAAATAGAAAAATGATACAGAACAAAATCATAATTCAAATAGAAATTCTGAAAGGAATTCAATAAAATTTTCTTGAAATCATTTATTTTTGTGGTTGTTGTTATTCTGGGTTTTTTTGGGTGATTCATTTTGGAGTGGAATTTTGCCTTTTATATAGGAATTTGAAAGAAGCCTTTTGGAGTAGACATATCCATTCGATCGGCATGGCTGCAACCATTCCGATCAGACATATATGTTCAGTTGGAACGGGCACAACCTTTCTGATCAGACACATATGTTCGCCAAACAGACACATCAATTCGGCTAAGATTCTTCGAACAAACATATCTATCAGTTGGAACGGGCACAACAATTCCGAACATACATATTTGTTCACCGAACAGACACATTTGAATACTGTTAGACTTATTATGCTTTTGAAGTCTAATTTATTTTGGGCCTAATCAAGTTAATTTGATATTTGCAACCTGTTTTCCATTGAAAGTTGATTGGGAAAAACTTACAAAAAGAAGATTCGAGGAGCGAAATTATAAGTAATTAAAAAGAAATTACAAGTAGATCCCCTCTAAGATTTTTGGGAAAGTATGCCAGTAGGAATCTGATCAGCGCGCGATCACTTTATCCTTTTAAGATGCAATCGATCAGATGGTCACGCTGCCTCCTAATAGGATTTTCTTCTTGCTTGGTTCTGAAAATCAAAGATTTGAAAGCAGGAAGACAAGAGAACACTTTTGCTAAGAATCTCTTCTTGAATTTTTCAGCCAATCTCCTCTCTCTAACCAGCTAGCTCCTCCTTAGCTCAGCAAGGGACTATTTATAGCCAAAATGGGGTGTAACCGTCCCCTTGAATTCAGCAAAGCTGAATCAGTTTTTAGCTTCGCGCGAGGCTACAAATGACCTTATGGCGAAGCTACTTGCGAACTTCCGGCGAAGCTAGAGAGCTCGTGCGAACTCCTTCTCACCATCGTGGCTTAATTGTCTCCACTTAGGGGCCGTTTATTTCGCGTAAAAGTCCGTAATTCGTAAATGACTTACAATTCAGTTACAACTACGGCGTTTATTTGAACCGTAATTCGTAAAAGACTTACACACACTCACTTGCAACCCAATTACCACTCACTTACAGTCCAGTTACAGTTAATTTTGTGATCATGCAAATTTGTATTATTTTTTATGTTAATATTAATTTTTTTAATATTTAGCATTTTTAATATTTATTTACAATATTAAAACTTTTAAATCACCAAATAATTAATTTTGTAGTCAACTTTTTCACTTACGACTTAGACATTACGACAACTAAACACCGTAAAACACAATACACTTTTTCACTTGCAACTTTATATTACCAACCAAACACCATAAAGCTTACATGCATGTAACTCATTTACAACTGTAAAAGACTTTACCAATTACGAGTTACGAATTACGGCCAGTTATGACAACCAAATAGGCCCTTAATGTGGGACGAAGTGGGCGGGTGTAACAGCCCATTTAAAGTGGCATTAATCCCACTAAACTAATGGTGTTTACCGGCTAACCCCGCGTGGGATTTTGAAACGGTCAATTTGATGACCCGATAAGGCTCGCTGCAGCGCTAAATCATGCGAAGCTAAGACTTTTAGCGCGAAGCTCTTGGATCAGCCTCTTGCAGGGGCTAAATGGGAAGCTTCATGCGAAGCTTATGCCTTCGGCCTTTTAGCGATCCTCGATTAGACCTGGCTTCATAGACTTGCTTTGGATTCTCTTCAAAAGCTACTTTGGCCTATTGTCTGTTTTACTGGATCAATAGAGCCTAAGTTGCTACCTTGTCCATGGTCCTAGGCTTTCTATGACTTATCTTTTGTAAATGTCGATAAGTCAGACATTGTTCAGACCGGTTGAAGAGAAATCTGAGAGTTTTGTCTTTTTAAAGTGTCAACACACCCGCCAACTTTAACCTATGTTATTTGACCCAATAAAGAATTAATCAATCCTAAATAGTTTTAGTCTAGACACGTTTTTCAATTACACGTGGGTTTAAATTAAAATGTGGGACTCATCTACACGTGTGGAACTCATGTTATCAATCAAGGGTCTTCATCTATGAGGAGTTAGACTAGGATTCCTTGATGTTATATATGTCATGGGTAGGGTTCCCTCTCCACCACAATAACCTAATCTCCTCTAAGGATAAAGAAGAGAACATGGTGGCTGAAGAGAAGAGTCCTCTCCCTCAACTTTGGTGTCCTCGAGATCGTGCAACCTTCGGCATCCTTTTCGTGATAGAATCAGGTATACCTAAAATCCTTCTTCCCTTTGATCTTGATAAAGAGGCTATTTCATATATGAGATCTTATATGGAATAATATTAGATCCAACAATTAGTTCAAAGCCTCCTCTTTATCGGATCATCGGGATATAAAGTAAAAATTTTTGATCTCGATCTATAAATACCATGAATAATTTATCCCTTTATTCAATAAATATTTGTGTCTCATATATTGAATTAAAAGTTTAAAAGGGATGATATTATTGATTTTTACATGTACATAGATTTTTTTTTCTTTTTTTTGTGTGTTATATAATTTAAAGGAATTAAAAAAAGGCCGGTGCGGACGCATGCATGCAAGACTCACATGCATGTGGCTTGATTTTAAAAAAAGTGGGGGATATTAGATGCATGGGCTGGCATAAAGATGTTTCCAATTATAAAAAAAAACCCTTTAAGCGCCTGCATTCATGGCGCACAGTGGCAACACGAAAGTTTTTTTTTTTTGGTTAGGGTTTCCTTAATTTGAGATTGTGAGAATGATTAGGATTTGATTTTTTTTGATAAAGATACGAAATTTAAATATAATAAGGAAACTTATTTAATCTATTCTTAATTGGTATCACATTAAAGTTTATTGAGTTTTATCCAGTTTATTTAAACTCGTTCCAATAAGAAGGAAACCGATAACTTAACTATTCCGGGTTGGGTTTGATCCAGACCCGATAAGCACTATAGATCCGTTTTGCTAATATGAACTTCAATTAATCATTACGGGCTCATCCGACCTCAGTTTTGAGCATTTATACAGTCGTTTCAAAGCTCTTGATGAGCATTACAGTGTTACAGGCACTATACATAATACAACAGTAGACAATTAACATAAAAAATGCATTGAAGTGTTTATTTACTATGGTTATATGTACGCTTACATGCTTTTGCTTCATCAATATTTATATTATTGCTTATATTGTTCTAAGATGAATATTAATGTTTACTATAGTAGATAACACATAGATAAAAAATATAGATGTTCAAGCTAAAAAATTTATAAAAGAATTTACTTAATTGCGTATGTAGTTCATGCAGACAGTAGCCGGCCCGAAGGAAGACTATTGTTTGGTCGAATTATGTACGGCATCGGATACTTGATGTGAGTAATGCAAGTAAGAGAACCTTGGTGTGTGATAATCGGCCTAAAAAAAAGTTGTCACACTATAGGCCCATATGTATTACCCTCATCCACTAGTCCGACGGCAGAATATGAATCCAGATGCGTAGATTTTTATGGCCCATGCGTGTGACAACTAGCCCAAACAAAGGTTGTCATTATGGCTGGGTCATTACATATATTATATGATCGATATAAATAACTTAAACTTTGGGACCAATCCTATAAAGGGACAGTCTGCCCAAAGGAAGGATGTTCTCTTACATAGGACTTAGACTTTAGGGTATTTATATTGGGCTAGTACAGTGTTGGCATATAGAGACACAATTTGTTCTGAAAGTTTGGCCGGCACCTCTATCTCTTAAACTGGTTGCATTTCTGAAATTCAATTTTATGGCTAATACAGTAGAATTTTGATAATTCAATGTTCATGTTAAATTGATGAAAAATTGTATGCTTATGTAGTTTAATTTTTTCTTTTGTTATCAGTAAATGCATCTTCAATTTTTGCAAGTTTCAATGACATTCCTGTGTTGAATGGTACAAACTTTCAGAAGTGGCGCGATCACGTTACCATTGTTCTTAGATTTATGGACTTAGACTATGCCTTAAGGACTGATGAACCCCCTGCCATTTCTGACAAAAGTACAGTAGAAGAAAAGACAAATTATAAAAGGTGGGAGAGGCCTAATAAGATGTGTCTTATGGTCATAAAGCACACTATTCCTATGACTATTAGGGGTGCCTGATAAGACTAGTGCTAAGAGTTTCTTAGTTGAAGTAGCAGACTGGTTTACTAAATCAGATAAAGTTGAGGCTAGTACACATCTTAACAAGCTAGTAAATATGCGCTGCAATGGTAAGCGAAACATAAGGGAGTACATTATAGAAATGTCTAATCTTATTTTAAAACTAAAGGCACTAAATTTGAAACTATCTGAAGAGATTCTAATGCACTTCATTTTAATTTCTCTTCTTCCACAGTATAACCCTTTCAAAATTAATTATAATGCACAAAGAAAAAAGTGGAGTCTCACTGAGCTCATTAGTTACTGTGTTAAGGAATAGGAAAGGTTAAAACAATAAAAGACTGAAAGTGCTCACTTAGCATTTCAGGGGAACACCACTAATAAGAAAAAGAAAAGTGTAACTAAAGGAAGGAATATAAACACCACTACAACTGCTGATCATAAGTGGCAAAAGTGTAGGAGAAGAAGCCTAAGGTCATTGCATGCTTCTTCTGCAATAATGTAGGCCACCTCAAGTAGGGTTATGCATCTGAAATGGTTATTTAGCGGGTATGTCTCATATTTATGTTTGTTCTGTAATTAATTTAGATTTAGTGCCATTTCATGAATGGTGGATAGATAATTCACAAAAGAGATTCAATGTGAAACCTTCAAATCCAAAGGAGGCCTAGTCCAACTGAGCAATACGTGTACATGGATGATGGAAATAAAATTGCAGCTGAAGTTGTTAGAATTTGTAGGCTTAGATTAGATTATGTTTTTTTGTTTTAGATTTGGACGAGACTTTATATATACCATCTTTTTTAGGCGGAATTGTATTTCTATTTCATTATAAGACAGATTTAGTTTTAGTGTCACTCTTAGTAATGAAATACTTATTCTACTTTTTAAATCTAAAGTTATTAGTACTAGAATTCTGATTGATGGCTATATAAATTGAAACTTCATGCTTCATATCCTAAATCTTTATATGTGAATACCCTAAGCAATAAGCGAACATTAATTAAAGAAATATTAGAAAGTTTGGTGCTAGACAGAGTTCAGGTATCTTGGATTTAGTGTATATAGACATTTGTACTCTATTCCCTACAGCTTCATGAAATGGTCATGAATATTTCATCACTTTTATAGACGATTACTCTCGTTATGGATACTTATACTTATTACATGAGAAATCCCAATCACTGAACTTGTTTAAAATATATAAAGTTAAAGTTGAAAATCAACTGAATAGAAAGATTAAAGCCGTGAGATCTGACCGTGGTGGTGAGTACTATGACAGATACGACGGATCAGATAGATGTCCAGGGCCTTTTGCCAAATTTCTAAAAGAGTGCGATATTATAGCCCAGTACACCATGCCAGAGACACCTCGTCAAAATGGTGTTGCTGAGAGATGAAACCATACACTAAATGACATGGCTAGGAGTATGATAGCTCACACTACTCTACCATAGTCATTATGGAGTGAAGCCTTAAAGACAGCAATCTACCTTCTTAATAGAGTACCTAGGAAAAATAGTAACTAAACCACATATGAGCTATGAACTGAAAAATCTCTCAGCATTCGACATCTTCATGTTTGGGGTTGTCCAGCGAAAGCTCGGCCATATATGCCACATGAGAAGAAGTTGGACTCAAAAACAGTTAGTTGTTTCTTCGTAGGGCATTCTGAGAGGTCTAGAGGCTTTATGTTTTACTGTCCCTCCACTAAGAACATAATAGAGATGGATGATGTTAAATTTATTGAGAAAATTCAGAACAGTGGGAGTCAACTACATAAGAATTTCACATTTGAGGAATAACAAATTGTTATACCCATGACAACTGTTCTAAATGATGAAGTAGTTATTCTACCCCGGCATGAAAATACAGTTGTACCCTTACAAGGTACATACATAGTTCATCCTGAAGTAGATCCTTCTGATGGGTAGAATATGAAAATTCTCAATCACTAGTGCCTAGGAGATCAACTAGGGAGAGGATATCAGCCATTGCAAATGACTATATAATTTATCTTCAAGAGCATGAGTTTGACATAGGGTTAGAGAATGACCCCACATCCTTGAATGAGACCAAACTCAGTATTCACTCCACTAAATGGTCAAATTTCATGAATGATAAGTTAAAATCCATAAAAGACAATGATGTTTGGGATTTAGTAGAGTTGCCTAAAGGTAAGAAACCGATTGGTTGTAAATAGGTGTTCAAAACCAAGCGGGATTCGAAAGACAATGTTGAAAGGTATAAGGCACGTCTTGTTGCAAAGGGATTCACTCAAAGAGAGGGCATTGACTATAAGAAGACTTTCTCCCCAGTTTTCATGAAGGATTCTTTTAGAATTATCATGGCATTGAGGGCTCACTTTGACCTGAAGTTACACCAAATGGATGTTAAGATAGCCTTTTTTAACGGTGACATTGAGAAAGAAATTTATATAGTACAACCAGATAATTTTGAAGTTAAAAGTAAACAACATCTGGTTTGCAGATTAAAGAAATTTATTTATAATTTAAGGTAAGCATCCCATCAATGGTATTTGAAATTTGATCAAGTAATATCCAGTTTTGATTTTAAGGAAAATATAGCTGATCAATGTATTTACCATAAATTTAAAGGGAGTAGATTTATATTTCTTGTACTATATGTGGATGACATTCTATTAGCAAGTAATGATATAGATCTTTTACTTGATACCAAGAGTTTTCTCTTAAAGAATTTTGAGATGAAGATCTTGGTAACGCTTCTTTTGTGATAAGCATCCAGATTCAACGTGACAGAGCACGTGAAATATTAGGTTTATCTCAAAAGGCCTATATTGAAAAGGGGCTAGATAGATATGGCATGAAGAATTGCTCTTCGAGTGATACTCCTGTCACTAAGAGAGAAAGGTTGAGTCTACTCCAAAGTCCTAAGAATGATCTACAGAAAGAGCAAATGAAAGACATTCCATATGCATCAGCAGTTAGAAGTCTGATGTATGGTTAAGTTTGTACTCGTCCAGACATAGCATATGCTGTTAGGAAACTTGATAGATACCTGTGCAATTCTGCGATTGATCACTAGAAGGTTGCCAAGAAGATAATGCAATATCTACAGAGGACAAAAAACTACATGCTTACCTAATGAAAATATGATCAGTTGTAGCTGATTAGATACACAGATTCAGATTTTACTGGATGTATCGACAGTAGAAAATCCACTTCATGTTATGTCTTCGTGATGGCAGGAGGAGCGATTTCTTGGAAAAGTGTCAAGCAGACACTTGGTTGATTCATCTACGATGGAAGCAGAGTTCGTTGCTTGTTATGAAGCTTCGAATCAAGCTATATGGCTCAGGAATTTTGTTTTTGAGCTTCAGTTAGTAGGTTTAGTCGAAAGACCATTACAGCTATACTGTGACAATAGAGCTGCAGAGCTCTACTGCAAAAGTGACAAGAGTTTAGCAAGATCGAGACACATTGACATCAAGTTTCTTGTCGTTAAAGATAGAGTTTGGAATAACATTATGTCTGTTAACAATATTAGTACTAGTCTTAACATTGCTAATCCACTCACTAAAGGACTGCCTTTTAAAGTGTTCTTGGGGCATGTTGCTCATATGGGGATGGCTAGTCCTAATGATATCCTGATTTAGTGGGAGTGAATAATTTTATGTAACAGACACTATTTCTAAGTACACTTTATATATATTTATTGATTCTGATATTAAAGTGATAACTGCCTTCTTTAATTTTTTTTTTTGACTTTAATTTGCGCATTTGAGTTTGTTAGTAGTTAGACTCGTTGAGTCATAAAGATAGACTCGTTGGAATCATAAAGTGAAAACCAGTTGGGATTGTACCTTATTTGATCAGAGGACATTTTCAAGCCGGACGTCCACATTTGATCTATATTGTTAAGGGTTCTGAAATTTGTAATGTGGAAGGTCCTACCTCGATTATACAAGAGGTAACAACCGCCATATTCGGTGGCATGATCGGGGAAAAATTGTGCACAAAATGTGTCATTTTGAAATCACTAATTAAAGCATGTGTGCTTTGACTTCCTTGATACTTCCGTTATAGTATAGAGGCTAGAAGAGTCGAATCCACAAGAATGGAAGATGATAGAAGCTTTCATGATAAGTTCACGTGTGTGTTAACGGTTCTTCTATTTTTTAAAGAATCAAAAGAAAAAAAACAAAGAATGAAAAAAGAAGTGTATGGTGGAAACAAAGATAGAAATATTAAAAAGAATAAATTTGTGAATTTTGATATTATTTCTAAAATAAAGTAAAAAATAAAGAAAATCTATGGCTACTAACTACTAATGGCCCCACCAATATGTTAACCTCTTAGTGATAGTTACCTCACATGTATCATTGTCATCACTAGTCCTTGGCTTCAAGAGCTTTACAAGGTATGACCCCATAAGATCACTTTCATATTCAAACTCAACAAATAAGAGTAAGCTACACTTAAATTATCAAAACTAACTAGAGCAAGCATGGAATAAAATAATGATAACTTATTAGAGAGTTAGATGTTGGAGTGTTAGAATCCATCATCATGAGCCACCAATGGCTCTTGCAAGAGCAAGAAGGCCAAGTAGAGGCTATTAGATTGATATGGATTATCAATCAAGGAGTTACATAGTTAGTGGTTAGTGATTGTCATGAGAGAAAAAGCTAAGCATGTAAAGAGTTAGAGAGAAGAAAACTATTGGAGATAAGGAGATAACCTTTCATAGAATGTCACCTTTCATTACAAGAACCCTAACTTTCATCCTATACATCTCTCTTTTCCCTATTACATGATCTACAAAGAAAATGAAAAACAAAAGAAAGAAAAAATTACACTAAACTACACAAATGGGAGAAGCTCCCCCTAAAAACTCTCCTCCCTTTTCTATTCTGAAAAACTGGGTTATTTATAGGCTAAGGGGGGCACCAGGGGGCATCACAGGGACACACGTCAAATCTCGATGCGCGTCTCTAAGATATGGCCGCGAAAATGCGGCCCGCGGCCATAAAGGTGCCGCGCGCGTAGTACCGCCTGACATACTCTCCTGGTTTGTCCCCCTATCAGTATGTGCTGCTGGTTTCTAGACAACTGCACCCTATTTTGGCAAATCAGCTCCCCAAAATCAATGGCTATATGTAGGCTCCAAAAATCACCAAGTAAATGAGATTTTTGTGCTTCTTCATTTCATGTCATGGACCTAAAACATACACGAGAGGTATTATTAACAGAATTTAATATTGAATAAATGTGAAGATGTTGTATGAAATATGCAATTTTGGAGACTAATCACACTCTCACACTTATCTTTTGCTCGTCCCGAGCAATACAGAAAAACTAACTAAGGAAATTATTACACCACTGTTGCAGGTGATGTGATTGCACTGAGCATGTGCAACAAGCCGTTAAACCTCTAGGTTTCCTCTAGAGGAGAAGTTTTGTCCCTTGAGATTACACCCACAAAATCCATAAAGAAAAAAAATCAAATGTTAGTACTTTGAAAACTCGTTTTGAAATAGAGAAAAGTGTTGAAATATTTTTGCAAAAATTTAAGTGATCCAATGTCATAGGTTAATCAGAAATTATTCTTCCTTAAACTAAGTCTAAATGCAAAATCATGTTATAAATTAAAGGTAAGAATTTAAAATTGAATTGATTCTTTGATTTTTCATAAAACTCTTAAAAAATATGCACTTATGAATAGTGAAAATTTTTGGGATATCAATTCTAACTTTCATGCCATTTATTTGTGTGTATATATATTTCTTTTTCTTCCCTTAGTTTCCTTAGGCTTTCCAGTTTACCCGGGTAGTGAACTTTTAGCCGGTAACTCCCAAACCATATGATTTTAGAACCAGATGATTTTAGAGCACCAGATGAGAAAATATTCCTTGGGCTTAAGAACTCGAGTAAATAAGGCCACAAAACAAAAGAAGATTATTTTATTTTTATCCACCATTTTATACGTGAATAATCATGCTTCCTGAGGCATAATTACCCAGCTTCAATAAATGGTTTTTATTATCATCAATTTTTATTATTTTTTATGGTATTTTCAGTCTTTTTTTCAATCCCAAGAAATTGTGTAAGTGCGAGTGCATATATCTAAGGCAAAAAAAAATCAATGTCAAATTATCTTTTCTATCTTACTTTCTTATCCTAAAATTTAAACAAGATCTATTATTTTGACTTGGTTTAAGAATTCATAATTTTAGGTCTTCTTAATTCCTAAAATCCTCTTAATTTTCTTAAAAATAAATCAAAACTATTTCTCTTATTTCAAAAAGTTTTACAAAAAGAAAAGAAAAGAGTTTTTATATAAAAGAAAAAATCTAAAAATTTCCTTAAAAAGTGTAAAAGAAAGAAAGTTTAGAGCAACCTACGTTAGTAAACCCTCCCCCACACTTACGTCATGCATTGTCCTCAATGCATTGTGAATGTGTATGTGCATCAAATAAATGAAAAGGAAAGAAAAATTATCTTATGGTGGTGGTTTCGGTGGTGGTCTGATTGGTCCACGAAATACGGCCCAATTCAGAGATTGTGGATCTTGAAGGACCCACCAGTGACCTCTCTAATACGATCCAGTAAAAAATGATTGAGTGAATGATCTTATTTAAAAAATTATCCTCATCTAATTTTCAGTTTTCAAAAATAATTCTTCAGTCATTTTGTTCAACACTTTTGTCCAACAATGAAGTGTGAGTTTAGGAGATGATTGATTTGGGCTCCACAGGAACAAATACCAACTTGGAAAGTTGACTTAGATCAAGTTTAGATTTAAAAGTGGGAGTCAAAATTGGTTCAAAAATGGGGTCCAAACCAAAAAATTGATGGTCACACACTCACCCCATCACTGAAGTGTGATCGAAAGATATTAATGATTCTATTTCATGGTGTACTGATACAGGATTCAATGTTAACTCCAGAATACGAAAAAAAATCTGGTAAAGATACTGGAATCATTATTGAATCAAAAAATGAAATGGAATTACCAACTTGGGGATCTAGATCATATTCATGCTCAAATTCAATTTCAGTGAAGGGATAACTTGCCAAAATGTCAATGGGACTTTCAAAACTTAGAATTTTGTCAAGTTTAAATGGATGAGCTGAAATTGAATCTTGGTTTCTAAAATAATATGATTCTTCGGTCCAATCGTTAGGGTTAGGGATATGAGGATTGGTCAAAGGTTGACAAGAAAGTCTTTTCCCACTCTCATTGATCAATTCGCTCATTATTGAGTCTAACCTACTAATAGATTGGGTGACAGAGTTTTGACTTTGAATCATGTCTTCCATACTTTTTGCAATTGGTACTTCTTGAAACGATGAGTATGGAAGTTGGTTTTGAAAATTATAGTAAAATCTTGAGTACATAAGATTTTGCGATTGTTACTCAAACTCACACAAGGCTTCCATACTTTGTTCCAGGATGGATTTTTTTGTAGTAAGATGTTCTGAAAATGAAGTATGTGAAGCTTGGTACTAGGAAAATAGTGAGTCCAACATGTTTTGAGAATGTCTCTCGGACTCACGCAAGAGTTCCATACTCAATTCCAGAATTGATGGTTGTTCATTTTGAATCAGTGAGACTGGAAAAGATGAGTATGACTCTTGAAATTTTGGTTGAAATTATGAGTCCAACATGTTTTGAAATTGTTGCTTAGTTTCAAGAAAGACTTCCATACTCTTTTCTAAATTAGATTTTTCTTCAATGGGATATTCTAGAAAAGGAGTATATGAAGTTTGATGTGGGAATGATTGTGAATTTGAGCAAGTTCTGAATTCATTGTAACAAGATGGTTGAAAATTTGACTCGGGGAAGGTGAATCCCTATGAACTCTGTGAAGAGTGAAAATTATTTTGAAAATTATGGTCATAAGATTGGAAATATGGGTCATATTGAGTCGGATAAACCCAATCCAGTTTATATAGTTGGTTTATGTTTTACATAGCTGGGTTGGAGTTATCTAAATCAAATAAGATCGGGGTGAAAAATGGATACATTTGGTTAGAAAATTTTGGTTATATTCCAGTTTATCGCAATAATTACAAACAAAAAAGAAAAAACAAACAAACAATCAAACAAACAAGAAAAAGAAAATTCAAAAACAAGCCTATACTAGGGTTAATCTAGACCTAGACGACTCCTAACTGGTTAGACTGTCCACGATGGATACATTGTAGGAATTTGACCATAAGTTAATCGGCCAAGTAGGGACAAGATTAGTAGGAGGTATTCGTGCCGGAGCAACGAGTCTAATTATGTCAAACCACTGTTCTTCGAGATTTCGCCTCTCAATTCCCAACCTTCGATACCGATTTGACAAGAGTCAACTTCTAACAACTTCCCTTTTAGGTCAATCTCTTAAATGAGTCCGAGATGTCCCTAGGGACCAACGTTTGACAAATTTTATTTAGTCTTGGAATGTGTGAGTGGGGAGGTGATTTTTGGGCTAATAGAGGGTAATGACTTTCCCACCTTATGTTATGTTGGGTTTTGCTCTTAATTTCTAATTCGTATAAGTGTGCAATATAGACAAGAATAAACACAAAAAAGCGAGTAAATTACTCAAGTGTTTGTCCTAAGCTATATACAATGCAATATGTACACCTTCGTCAAGATCACAATGACACAAGAACAAAATACAGTATATTGGAATTGAAATCGACATGTGCCTAGATGCAAATGTCTAAAATGTTTTAAAGCATCCAATTTCTATATTTTAGTTCTTAATTATTACAATACACAAGTAATCAAAATAGAAAACAAGTAGCAGAATACACAGATATATGCAATTGAAGATACCCCCAAAAAAGAAGCGAGCAATAACTCCCTGCTTTCTTGAGTAGGGAGAAACAGGGGAGGGTGAACTTTTGCTGTTGTTTAGATTCTGAAATTTTTTACCTGTACCTATAAACAAAGAAAAAAGTTAATCTAAACATTTAATCAAACTGTTCCCATCCCCGGCAACGGTGCTAAAATTTGATCGGGGGAAACGTGCACAGAATGTGTCGTTTTGAAATTACTAATTAAAGTGTGCGTGCTTTGGCTTCCTCGATACTTCCGTTATAGCATAGAGATTAAACGGGTTGATTCCACAAGGACGGGAGGCGACAGAAGCTTTCACGGTATATTCACGTGTGTTAACGGTTCTTCTATGTTTCAAAGAATCAAAAGAAAAGAAAGAAAGAATGAAAAGAGAAGTGTATGGTGAAACAAAGATAAAAAATATTGAAAAGAATGTATTTGTGATTTTTGATATTATTTCTAAAATGAAGTAAAAAGGAAATAAAACTCATGACTACTAACTATTACTGGCTCCACCAATACTCTAACCTCTTAGTGATGGTTGCCTCACATGTGTCAGTGGCCATCACTGGTCCTTGTCTTCAAGAGCTTTACAAAGTATGACCCATAAAATTACTTTCACATCCAAACTCAACATACAAGAGCAAGCTTCATTTAAACCATCAAAACTAACTGGAGCAAGCATGGAATAAAGTAATGGTAATTTGTTAGAGAGTTAGATGTTAGTGTGTTAGAATCCATCATCATGAGCCATCAATGATTCTTGCAAAAGTAAGGCCAAATAGAGGCTATTAGATTCATGTGGATTATCAAGTAAGAAATTAGCATAGCGGTTAGTGGTTTCCATGAGATAAAAAGATAAGCATGTAAAGAGTTAGAGAGAAGAAAAATCAATAGAGATAAGGAAATAACCTTTCATAGATGTCACCTTCCATTACAAGAACCCTAACTTTTATTCTATACACTCTCTTTTCCCTATTACATGATCTACAAAGAAAATGAAAAACAAAAGAAAGAAGAAAATTATACTAAACTACACAAATGGAGAAGCTACCCCTAAAAACTCTCCTCCCCTTTCTGTTCTGAAAACCTGGGGTATTTATAGGCTAAGGGGGGCATCACGGGGTCACGCGTCAAATCTCGACGCGCGGCTCCACGATATGGCCGCAGAAATGCGGCCACGCGTTTTCCTCGACCATAGAGGCGCCGCGCGCTGCCGCCGCCTGACATACTCTCCTGGTTTCTCCCCATGTCGGTATGTGCTGCTGGTTTCTGGACAACTGCACCATGTTTTGGCAGATCAGCTCCCCAAAGTCAATGGAAATATATAGGCTCCAAAAATCACCAAGTAAATGAGATTTTTGTTCTTCTTTTTCAATTCATGTCATGAACTTAGAAACATACAAGAGATGTATTATTAACAGAATTAATATTGAATAAATGTGAAGATGTGGTTTGAAATATGCAATTTTGGAGACTAATCAAAGGGCACTTAATGGAACAGATTGTTCTAAAACGTGATTTGTTGGCGGTTAAAGTTTTGACGTCATAAGTTATGCATAATATCTATTCAATACGACTTGATTGGTCCAAGTGGGAGATTGATAAACTTATTATACTTTTGAAGTCCAATTTAATTTGGGTCTAATCAATTCAATTGGAGATTTACACCCGCCAACTTTAACCTATGTTGTTTAACGCAATAAAGAATTGATCAAGCCTAAATGGTTTGGGTCTAGACATGTTTTTCAATTATATTTAGACATGTTTTTCAATTATATTTAGCCATGAGTGTATTTAAATTAAAATGTGGGACTCATCTACACATGTGGAACTCGTGTTATCAATTAACGGCCTAGATCTATGATGAGTTGTACTAGGATTCCTTGATGTTATATATATCATGGGTAGAGTTTCCTCTTTAACACAATGACATAATCTCTCTTGGAGGCCTCTCATCTCCTCTAAGGATAAAGAAGAGAACTTGGCGGCTGGAGAGAAAAATTCTCTCCCTCAACTTCGGTGTCCTTAAGATCGTACAACCTTCTACATCCTTTTCGTGATAGAATCAGGTATACTTAAAACCCTCCTTCCCTTGGATCTTGATAAAGAGGCTATTTCATATATGAGATCTTGTATGAAATAATATTAGATCCAACAAATACCACTTTCAATGTGAGACTAAAGAAATTTCACACTTTTTTGTCCTATTTAGCTCTTGTTTTAGGCCAACTCCCGACTTGAATATTTCGTTCATTCGGAAATGAAATTGAACATGTGAATATATCACATTCATCATCAATGAAAGGAGAACACATTCTAACCATTATCGACGCATTTCGAGCAGCGGATTCTGCCTAAAATTTAGCTCAAATTTCTCCTAAACTCATTTGTTAATTCCAAGTTTCAACGCTGATAACAAAGCTAGTTGAATGTAAGAGAGGACTATGATAGGATGCTCCAAGAAAAATCTTGTGATTTTTCACACAACAATAACATTATTTACTCCCTAAATTAAGATTGCTTGTTAACTTTTAACTTCCAATAGCAAGAGCTTGGCCATCAAACACGCTCTTATTATGCAAATAACACACATAGAAATGGCCAAAATCAAAAGTCAGTTTCAATTTTCATCTCTTATAGTCTTCCCTTCATCAACATATATAATCCAATCAATGATTTCCCTGTCTTGGCTCAGAAAACGTTTCCCACTGCTTTCAGTGACCGTTTCCCTCTTCTGCCCTCGTTTCTCACCGGGACGCCTAGTAATATTCTCAGTGGGTAGATTAGGTCTCTATCCATTGACGTCAATTGCATTGCTTTTTTCCTGCTCAAATTCCAACTCTCTCTCAAATTCCAGAGCTCTCTCTCGCCACCCCACACACCCCCTCACCCCCCACCCCACCCCCGCTTTAAAAAAAAAAAATTAATGGCCTGCACCATTCTCAGTCTCGTTTCATGGAAAAGGAAAAAGATCTTTCATTCTCTCTCAATCTATTATACCTCTGATTACTCAAAACATACATATTTCTTTCTCAAAACCTCTCTTCCCACTTGGGCCCTGCAATTCTCTTACATCCCACTGCCCTTTATGACATTATATTTAGGCCCCTAAAGCCTACTACTCTACGTTCTCTTCACTCCTTTATAATAACAAACTAAGCCTTTTTCCTTTCTCTAAACACTCACCAATGCAAAAAGCAAACCAATGTAAAAATCATAAGCCACTCATGACCTAATCACTACTCTCTCTCTTCTTCTTCTTCTTCTATTTATCCCCTTTCCCTTTTCTTTTTTCTATCCCATCTCTTTTTTCCCTTTGCATGAACCCTAAATCTCAAGCTCTCATTACACAAATGGAACCCAGAGCTACAACTACTGATCTCTCTCTTCAGCTCAGCCCTCCGTCGATCTCAATCAACTCTTCCGCCGACTCCGGCAGCAGCGGCAGCGACATGAGCCATGATCGCGTGAATGGGCCTGCGCCCGGTGAGCCCACGTTGAGCCTGGGCCTGGACTTGGCTGCAATAGAGCGTGATGAGAATCACCACCATCATCATTTTCAAGATCATCAGCATCAGCATCATCAGCCGTATCAGCAGCAGCTTCACCACCCTCAGATCTACAGAATCAAGAGGAATTCGCGGTCCGCGATGGGCGGGAAGAGGAGCATTCGGGCCCCGAGGATGAGGTGGACCACCACCCTCCACGCCCACTTCGTTCATGTCGTGGAGCTTCTTGGTGGCCATGAGAGTATGCACCTCCTTTTTTCAAGCCCCTCATTATTTCTCTTTTCATTCGAGTTTTTTCTTGTTTATAATTAACTAATGGAGTTTTAATTAATTTTGACAAACAAGGGGCCACGCCGAAATCGGTGTTGGAGTTGATGAACGTGAAGGATCTAACGCTGGCTCATGTGAAGAGTCACTTACAGGTATTGAAACAAAACTTTGTCCTGTAAGCATTTCTAGGGTTAGTGTTCTTTTTTGGGGAAGAGGGCAATACAAGTACTAAGGACAAAATGGCATCTAAAAATCTTTTTAGCGTGGGAGGCTTGTTTCTTTTCTCTTCCCTTTTGTTCTTCTTCCTAGTTTCAACAATTTCTTTTTTGAATTATTCAGATGTACAGAACAGTGAAGAGCACTGACAGAGGAGGAGCAGCAGCAGGTAAAATTTTGGAGTTTTTCCTTCCCTTTAGCTCTTTAGTCTTGTTAGTGTCAGAATAGGGGCAAGATGCTTTCTCAGTCATCTCAAAACCAAAAATATTTGAGTTGGACTTCTTTCTTTCTATCTTTTAGAGATTGAATTATTTTGTTGGGCACAGAGAGTCCAATTTGTCTAAATAATTAGGTTTTGTTGCAGGGCAAGGGCAGCAGCAGCAGAGGACAGCAGGGATGGGATTAGATCATCATCATGATCAAGTGGAGGAAGCTGAAGGGCTGCAGACATGTGAACGACCTTCTTCTTATAGTTCTCCTCTCACTACTGCACCAACCCCTCCTACACCTCCACTATCCAAATGCCCTCCTAGGTCTGTTCTCTTCTCTCTAAGATCTCTCTCCCCTCTCTCACATACAATCATACAAAACCTAAACAAACTAATATACAAGATGACCATGTTTTTAGTTCATATCGATAGGATCTGAAAGCAAATCATAACTAATTTTTCGTAGAGTTGGATGTGCTTTGAGATTCGTGCGATTTGAAATTTCTCGATCAAAACACATCCAATGCGTTTCAAATCCTATCGATTGGATCCCAATCAAGCTTATATTTTTTGTTGACAATGTTGATATGGACATGGAATAAATAATAAATGGAGTCTAGATGTGAGTTTGGGGTTGTGTTCTTGCATTGCTTTGGATGCATTTTGTTGGTTTTATGTGTTGGGAGGTGATATGGACTATTTAAAAGGGAGAGACCAAGGAGAACAGAAACTTGACTATATATGGGCAATAATTAAATGCCTGCGGTCAGTTTTAATTTTGTAATCCAGCTGTCCCTTAGATTGAGATTCCGATGGTTTTGAGTGATAGCTAGAAGGATGGAATATTTTTGTCATATGATAACTCTTTGTGTTCAAGTCTTTGCCTCAGTAGAGAAATATGCAGGCACTCACAAATGGAATGCTTAGAGATTTGAGATCCTCATTCATTAATATTGTGAATTAATTAATTGGCATTCTTTGATTTGACTAGTATTGTAGCTGGTCAATGCGGTGAGGTTTATGTTGATGCTTGAAGGAATAAAAGGATCACGTGTTTCGTCATGTGGTACCATGACTTGTAATGTGTTGAAGTTTTCTATAATTTTAAAAAAAATAATAATAATACTCTCAATTTGCATCTATTCTCTAGAGATTGATTCCTAAATAATAATTTAAGAACAATAATAGAGTTAGCATATTTTTCATGAGAGAGTACTTATTCCTTATTATAACAAGAGTATGAATCTTTAAGTCACTTGGTGGATTCTATCTATTTAGCAAATATTTGAAGAGAAGTATTATTTTTATTCCAATGCAGTGATGTAGACTTCATTCTTAATAATCAAAATATATTTATTTAATTCTCCACATGAACTCAATTTATACATTGTTGTTAACTTCAAGCACAAAGAGATCTGCACAATCAACCATGGCATAAACAATGACACAATGTTACACATTTGAAAGCAAGGAAAGACTTGCAATTAAATGAGAGCACTCATCTTTCTTCTACAGTTTAATTTTTGTTGCAGGTAGCTTCTTGGCTCCTTCCTTTTGTCCATTATTTATTTCTCATTTGCTAGTGCTTCTGATCGCACTGCTGCTGGTGGCGGTACCACTACGGCTTGTGCTCTCTCTACCAGTGCAATTAGAACACAGTCCAAGTGAAGAAGGAAATTGCCATTGCCATCTCTCTCTCTCTCTCTCTCTCTCTCTCTCTCTCTCTCTCTCTCTCTCTCTCTCTCTCTCTCTCTCTCTCGCTCTTCTGAATGCACATGTTTGTACTTGGATCAGACAAGTTCAAGTCAACATAATGCCTATGATCAAGTTGATTCTTGCACCTAATGAAGAAGGATCAAACCTAGAGTATGCTAGCTCCTGTTTAAAAAACTTGTGGCCAATCAAAAAACAACTGGCTAATATTTATTTCTCATTTATGATCAAGATTATATTACAGCCAGTCCTAATTTGTTTCATTATGATTTTGCACCCACAAGTGGTCATCAGCTACAGACATTGGAATAGACAAAGAAACTGTATTTAATTTTTTGACAGTGGTGTTTGTGGAGCCATGAACCAATAAGAAACAAAGTTGTCCTGAATCTGCATTAATTTGAGCCTGGATAGAAACTATCATTTTTATCTAGCTAATATCCTTTTTTCTGTAGACTAGATTGACTTGTTAAGAGCAAATTCATAATTTTGTGTAATTAACTAGCATGCATGTATTTTAAATAGTCAGTAAAGTTTCAGATATAAATCATTCATCATATTCTCATATGTACATTTAAACATTTTTAATCTTTTCTCAAATCTAACATGATCGCTTTCATTTGTATAGAGGGCTTTTTTCATCCCTGGAAGACAATGCTTGGAATTCATCAATACAGGGCAATGCTAGATGCGATGATTTTCTAGGCAAAGGAAACAAGGTAATAAATTTCAAAATAAACTTCTGATTAATTTCAAATACATATTAGCTTCTACTTATTGCAACCAAATAAAATAAATTGGCAATATTTCATTTTTAATATTATTTAGTACTTTTTAGTAGTTATTTAGTAGTTTTTCTACATTTATTATTATATGAAAACTAATTAATTAGTTGGATTAGCCTCATGCCTTACAATTAAGCATTTTAAGGCTAGTTATCAACCTTGCTGAAGTTTTGTTCCTTATTAGATGGATGCAAAATATATGAAAGAGTTGTAATATGTTTCCTTGTGATATAGGTGGACAACAATGAAGAGGTTCTCCATTCATCACCAAGAGAAAGAGAAGAAGATCAAGGCAGGCTAAGCTTATCGCCAACTTCGCGAATCGGGTCTAATAGTACGCTGACGGATGTTCCTAACCTAGAAATTACTCTAGGAAGGCAAAGTTGGCAAATGGAGTATGCCGAGTCTTCAAATGAATTAACCCTTCTCAAATGTTTGTGAACCTATTAATTGATGATACCAAAAATTTTCGAAGGTTGAAAGTTTGGATAACAGTAGAACTTGGTTAACAAAGAACATGTCATGCATATTCAGCTGACATGCATTTATTAATGGAAGGTGTAGACGTAGGAAGGAGAAATCCAAGTTCATTGTGTGGGTTTTGTTATTCCAAGCTTAATTTGTATGGGTTTTCTAATTTGAAAATTTTTGTTCAGGGATCTCCAAAGTTTAAAGTAAAATATTTCTCTCTAATCTTCATGCAGAACAGTATGTAATCAGTTCGAATTGGTTACATGCAAGTATATATGTAACTGGTTTTTCTTACAAAATTGTGATCATAAAGCTTTAATTTTCATGGTTAGCAGGCCAGTAGCGGTTTTCAAAGGTAGGGGGAGGCGAAGCTTAACTTCTGTAGGCAGCGCGGAATCCCCTGCTGGAAGAATGAAGAAGGCAGGCCGACTCGCCTAAAGAGACTACAATACAAGTCATGAGCGATAGCGAAGGCTCTCCCATTCCCACCGGGAGCCCCTCCCCTGGTCGCAAACAGGGCCGACCGAGAAGATGTCAGGGCGGGAGGTCTTCGAACCTTGTGACTTCCAATAATAACAGTTGGTTTCCTTCTGGCCGACGCCTACTTATAGTATGACCTGCCCCGTGTAGTCTGATGTAGCTCGAACCGTCACAGGGACCAAATCTGAAAATTTGTTCAATCGCAGTCCCCAAATCGGCCAGGTAGAAAGAAAGTTGGATCAGTTAGATTCTTCCCCGGAAAATTTCCGGAATTGCCTTCCATCATCACCGTAGCCTTTCCGTCTGGCCGGCGTATCGGAAGCGAGTACAACCTCTCTTCAAACTGCCTTTAGCCGAAACCGACGCCAAATCCATTGCCAATCGGGTATGATCCAAACGCGATATGCCATTATCACCGGATCAAACTTCCCGTATGTTATGTCATAACCCGCTGCAGGGAGACGTCGCGAGCATCTGTGACTAGCTAGGCAAATGAATTCGAATGCAATTTTTTTTAATAATGTTTGCTTCCTTTATTCAAGTTTTCTTTTGAATTTGGGTGATTCACCTCATGCATGCACACATGGACATGCTTAAGATATGGAAGCTAGAATTTTGTTTAGGAGGAAACAAATGAGAGTATTCAAAAATTTAAACATTGAAATCCGCTTTTCAGAATGATTAATATAAAAATAAAAGAAATGTAAACTAAAAGGGTTAAGATACAAAAATACCTAATGATAAATTATAACTTGAACTATTTTATTTGATTCTCATTAACATTAAGGTCCTCATAAGATGATCATTTCCACCTGATGTTCAATTACATTTTTGCATTAATAATATTGGTTTCTCTCTAATGGTCACCTCTTCCATTTTTTCCCCCCTGTTTTACTTATTATCCAAAATTGTAGATAACACACTCCATTTCTCATTGGTTATATGTGAGGCAGTTAGGGTTACTGGTACGGTTACTAATGTGATTAAGAAAAAGTTCTTTGTTACTACATAAACACAAGGATGAAGTTTTTGTTGTAGTGTGATTGAGAAATCGGGGTCTGGTTCCAAACCCGAGTCCACTAGCTTTGGGAACCGGCCCAATGAAATCACTAGATCACACACTGGGCCTAGTTGCCTAGTTGGTGGGTTATGTAAATAACTGGCCCACCCAAATATAAAAGGATATCTACAGGCGGCAGCCGTAAAGATGAAGATAAGATAAAGATATTATTCTTCTTATCCCCGCAGTGCATAGATATATTTTTGATAGGAATTCTAATCATTATTTTTAATATTTGAGTTTCTTTTCAGAAATATATCTCATTCAGAAGATCTTCAATAAAATGTTTTTACCATTTGCTAGTTAGCTTATCTCAGACTATTCCTTTTTTTTTTCAATGCTTTTAATTCTATGTTATTCACATACATATATTTACTAGATAAATATATATATATCAGCATTTTTCTTTTTATTTTTTCTTAGAAACAGGATTAAGATCTCCGCTCCAGCAGGGCGGAGCCAAAAAAAATTTAGAGGTGGGCTGCAATTTTTTATAACATATGTTTATGAATTATATGAATTTATCAAAAGAATAAAATAATATTCTCCACTAAATTAGGGACAGAATCAGGAATAAATTTGTCAAAAGAAAATTAAAATAGAAGGAGATTTAAAACAATAATTGAAAAAGAATCAAAATAGAAAAAAATTTATGGAATATATGAAAAAATGGGCCGGGCTGTAGCCCGGCCCAGTCAACTAATGAGTGCGCCCATGCGCTCCAGTCTATTTACACACCCATCACTAATTATCCAATTAAATCTCCCAATTCAACAATATAGAGAAGAGTATAACCAACTGGTCAACCCACTAGTTTGCGTGTTTTCTTATCATTTGAAGAATTACTCATGTCCATGGTTTTGTTTTCTGCTTTCATACCTCATTGTAACTGTAAATCAAATCAGACGGTCGAAAAAGTTGTGTTTCCATTCATGAAAGCTTCTCTATTTCTACATCTGACTTCTTTTTCTAAAAGTCCTCCTCTTTTGACCATGAAGAGGGGGAAAAAAATAAATATTTTCACTTCACCCAATCAGTACTCAATGTGAGCTCTCTCTCTCTCTCTCTCCTCTCTCTCTCTCTCTCTCTCATTGTCAATTACCACGAGTCCATCCAGTGTGCAAACCAGCAGAAATGTGAGAGAAGCTGTGGGTCAAGTTTGGAACCAACAGAATAGTCTTCTTTCCAAGGGCAGAATAATCCCTTGTTTTGAAGCCAATCACTCTCTATTTATTCAATTCCCCTCATCTCAGTTCTAAGTTCTAACCTCAACGTTCTTTGGCATCTATTATAATTATTACTAAGCCTACATTTTCAGCAGAAAAAGATATGTCTCGTTTGGTTGATAGGTGCACGAGCCAAGTGGGCAAATTGTGTGAGAAGAGTAGAGCCTTGTGGTGGAGCGGGTCAAGCACGAAACCGGCCGCTGCGGAGATGGGCCACAGTCCTGGGCCTGATGAGCATGTTGTTCAGAAGCCAGATGTGGGCTTGAGCCTGTTGATTTGCTCCGATCCATCATCGGCCCTTCGCTCGGAAATTCTTCTGTCTATTCTAGTCGACTGCTTTGGTCCTTAATTATAGTTCTCGTGAACTTAACTTTTCTAGGGATCTAGAATTTTTTTTAATTAGTTTTTCTTTTTAAAGGTTTTGATGTGTAAAAATGGGATTAAGTTTTTTTTTTTTTTGGGCGTGTCATCAATCATTGATGTAATATATCATGTCATATGTAGATTGAAGCATTTCGCCTACAGAGAATGCTTGGCCAACCATTCTTTAGCGTCATCTCTCTGCTGCAAGAATCAAATGAAATTTTCTTTTCTTTTCTTTTCTTTTCTTTTGTTTTTGGTTTTTTCTGTTTCCCTTCTGTATAATTACAAATTAATTAACATCAGTATACAGAAAATCGTACCCCTTACTCGTGGTAATTACAAATTAATGTTCTTTCAAAATGTGTGTAACCCTCAAGATATTTTCTGAATAATTACAAATTAATTAAATCAACCTCTGACCCTCTATCACGTAACTATGTAGTAATCATTTCTTAATTTCACCTCCTCTTTTCTTTCAAAAATCACTACGCACTCCCTTATTTTTTTCTGACAACTTCAAGGAGTTGACAAGAAGTTTTTGTTGCGCGCGGGAGACAACAACCAATAGAGGATCCAATCAATCTCAATCACAAAGAACAATGAAATCAAATCACGAAGAACAATCAATCGCAAAAACAGGATCTAACGAGGTTCGGCCAACGTGCCTACGTCCTCGGGGCAATCAATGGAGAGATTTGTATTAGGGAAGATGATTACAATGGCTTCTTAGCCTCTTTGAATACAAGAGAACCCTAAGCCTTTTCTCTTTCAGGTTAGAAACCCTAGAAACAGCCCAGATACTATTTATACTCGCTGCTCCGCAATTTGCGGAGCAGCAGATTTTTGCCCAAACCCGTCGACCGGTCGACCGGTCCGGTCGACCGATACTTACTGAGACTAATTTCTTCTGGTCGGTCGACCGCGCCGGTCGACCGATTCTCGCTGAGAGTTTGGTCTTCTTCCAGGTCGGTCGACCGTGCCGGTCGACGAAACTCACTGAGAGTTTTCTCCTTCAGAGCGGTCGACCGGTCCGGTCGACCGCCTTCACCTGTGCACGTTGTGCACGTCGTCGACCGGCCCGGTCGACCGACCTTCTGCTGCTGCTGTTTTCTGCTGGTTTCTGCTGCTGTCTTCTTCGGCTTTTGTCGTCGACTTCCTCGACGATCTTCGACAGCACATCACTGTTGACACTTAAAAAAGACAAGATTCTCATTGGTCCGAACGATGTCTAAACTTGTTGACATTTACAAAAGACAAGTGACAGACAAGCTGAAGACCAGTTTCCACCCACCTCTAAGGGACAAGAAAGCAGCTCGGACCCCACTGATCCAGCAAGCAGAACAGTGAACCCGGATTGTTTCTAAACAGACCTCAGCAGGTCTAAAATGCTAGCATATAGCATTACATTAGCCCAAGGAGATAGCCTCGTTTGAGAGGCTAACATCATCCAGAGCATCGCCAGGAAGCTAACTGACAGCTTCGCCAAAAAGCCTCTTTTCGGACTTCGCCGGGAATTGCCTCTAGCTCCGCTATGAGTTTCAAAGCGGGCAGCTCCGCCATCAGCCTGCTATGGTCAACCTTTGACCAATCAAATCTCCTGATGAGATCAGATCCAAGCAAATCAAATCCAATCAGGATTCAAATATGGCAGGTGATTGCCACAATCTCTTGACTCTCTTAAAACGAGTAAGAGGATCAGGGAAAAATCCTTCAACGATATGGAAAGGATCATAACAAATCGGAAAGATCAACCGACTTGCCATTTTCTAGCTCCGCAGAAGCTATTCTAGCCTCGCAGCAAGGCTACTTTCCAGATTCAAACAGATTCAGTTCAACCTGTTTCCATATCTTCAAGGGGACGATTATACCCTTGCTCTCCCTATAAATAACCCGCCAGGGGTACAGAGAGAAGGGGGGGGCCAATCGAGAGAGATCAGATTGCCGAGGAAGGAGCCATCAACCGCCTTCTGATCACAAGGGCCGATCAATCAGCTTCTTCAACAGAGGCTTCTTCATAACGCACCGTGCGTTCTCGAATTCAGAGACCTTTTAGAGAATTGCTTTCTCTATCTAGGGTGTTGATGCCCTATCATCGTTCTTCTTCTCAAGGAATCTCCGGAACCAGGCGAGAAGGAATTCCTAATTGGAGGCGATTTTGAGAAGCAGCAAGAGGGTTCTACAACTCTCTATTCTCTGATTCCCGGAACCAGGCGAGAAGGGAATCTCATCGCTCGCATCGTCAAAGGGACAAAGTGGTCGCGCGCTGACCAGACTCCTATCGGCACACTTCTCCAGAATCTCTGAGGAGATCTACTTGTAATCTTTTTTTTAAGAATACTTGTAATTTAGCTCCTCAAACTTTTTTTTTTTTGTAAGTTTTCCCCCTTTGCAAACATAATGGAAAACAAGATGGCGACTCCGCTGGGGACTGTATTCTCCTCTGCTGAGAATCAAGTGTCGCAATGCGACGAACAGACCTTCGGGTCTATCTCTGAATTCAGAAAAGCCGGTGCAGCCAGATCTTCTCTGGCTAAATCTTCAAGTAAAATCTCTGCGGAGATGGAAAAGGTTCTCTGCAAACCTGCCGCAGTTCTCTGGCGCAACAAGGAAACATGTCCGCAGCCCAGATCCTGCACTTTTGAGAACCTGGTTATCCAGATCGATCAAAGAAGATTTGAAGAAGTCCTCTCTGGGGGTGGCTTGATGCTTCGAGCACGGAAGCACGGGAAGGTCTTCATGACCAAGGTTTCAAATCAGAAACCAGAGGCAGAATTTTGCCAACACCCCGCAGCCCCGCTTGTGGCTATTCAGGTTCCTTGCGAACCTATGCATCCTCTGCCAAAACGGATATGGAGGCCTAAACAGAGGTCCTCTGCTGAAGCTTCAGGCGTAGCCACGCCAAATCCGCGCCTCTCTTATGAGGAAAAAGGGAAGATGCCCGCCTGCGCCAACAATGCTGCCAACCATAAAGTCGAGACGGCGATTATCCCGTCACCTAGAGCAGCAATGCCTACTGCTAGCCCTGTCCTCACAAGCAAGGCTGTTGTACCTCGGCGTACTCATCGGGTTTACAGCCGCGAGGCTAAAACCAGAGCACTATACGGTGCTAATCCTTTCCGCAGGAATAAGGGGAACGATGCGTTGTCCCATATACCAGACTGTTCAGGCCCCTACAGGGCCGACCTGCGAGAATTCTTGGCGGACAAGCGGAGATTGAAGCATTTCCAGGCTACTTCCTCCTGTCTTCGACGATGTGAATGCCGGTTGGTGATGGTCCATTCTATGCAGTGTCGGTTACGACCCACCCTCGCCACTGCTCCATACCGGCGATCAGTCTTTGATCGACTGTCTGCGCGCGTCCCGATGAGGCATCCCAAAAGGAGCGGGCCACCGGATCCAGCCTCTGCATCCGTCAATATGACCGGAAGGGGGCGAGAGCTGCGCGAAAAAAGTCAAGCCTCTGACGACACCCCTTTCGGCTCCCCAGATCCAGATTATAGCCCGGGCTTAGGTGAAGTCTTGGTGCGCGAAGAAGGTGTTTTCCGAAACACCAGATCCAGGGTGGCGATACCCTATAATTATGAGCAGCCTTCCTCCTCGACGGTCCCAACCGTGCCACAACTCAGGCGGTCACCCCAATCATCCGATGGAGAAGATGAAGACAGCGGGTATGCCTCTTCAGCGACAGTCAGTTCGGTGCGAACGGACAAAGCATCGGTCAATATGGCCGAAAACGCCAATGACGACCTTCGTCGGCGTTTGGAAGCTCAGGAGCAGACCTCTAGAACTCAGCAAGAGGCCCTGGACAATATTCAACAGATGCTCGCTCAGCTCCTCAGCAACCGGAATGATGACACCGGGAGTAATCATGACGAGGAGGGACACCTCAGCAATGATCCGCCCAAGACGGAGAAATCTAAGGAGGCTCTTCCCTGGATGCCGAAGTCCTTAAGGGCCTTCAAGCTCAAATTTCATCCCTGGCTCAGAAGGATGAATTGAAGAAAGTGGGGGTAATCCGTCCTTACCCACTGGAATGGGATTCGGTGTCATATCCGCCAAAGTTCAAACCACCAACATTGCATACATATGATGGTAAGAGCTCACCTAATCAGCACATCTACTATTTCCGGTCCCAGACCGGTAATGTTTTAAGCAACGACGCCATCATGGCTAGGTTGTTCATCGGCACCTTGAAAGGAGTGGCGTTTGACTGGTTTCGCAGTCTCCCCCCGGGCTCTATCAATTCCTGGATCGACCTGGAAACTCGGTTCCTCTCTCGCTTCTATGAGGACGACACCGAAGTGACCATGGACAAGCTCCTTTCTACCGTGCAGAAGAAAGGCGAATCCGCCCGTGAATACATTGAACGATTCAGAAATCTATCCCAGATGTGCCCAGCAGGGATGCCATTACCCATGCTCTTACAGACATGCAGACACAACCTCTTGGATCAAGTAGAAGTTCGCATGGGGGCTGTCAAAGCCCATACTTGGAAAGAATTGGTCGAACAAGCTGAGATAGCCGAGAAGTCGGCTAAGAAGTTTGAGCCATCCATCCCTAGAAGCAAATGGGGTGCGAGCAACAAAGGGCGTAGCGATCTCCCACAGTCTTTCCCAGCTAAGGGGAAGGAAATTATGTCTGCCGAGCTGACCGAGGACATGCAGTCAAAGGCCAAAAAGAGCAGCTTCAACAATCAGGAGCCCAAATTCCCTCCTAAGCAGTACTCCTTCAGAGATGATCAGGTGGTCACGATATTCCATCTGCTCCATAAAGGGAATAAGATGAAGCTGCCAGATGCTCGGCGTCCTAATGAGATAGGGCGCACAAATGACCCCAAATACTGTCTTTATCATAGGATGGTCCATCATCCTACTGACAAGTGCTATGTTCTTAAGGATAGAATTCAAGCCTTGGTCGACGCTGGAGTCCTCACACTGAAGACGGAGCAGAAGAAAGTCACTGCCAATATGGTGACTCTTGAGTTCGGCACTGCCCAGAAGGTCACAGTTCCTGACGGGACCTATCCAGCCCTGATGCCGCGGTTGGAACTCAAGCATCCTCCAGCCATGACTCAAAACATAAGGGTCTCGTCCCCGTGACATTAGAGACAGGGGAAGTTATGTGGATACCCCCGACCTCATCCAAGACGTACAGCAGACGTCGAAGGACTCCAGCAAAAAGGGCAAGTCCTGCAATGTCATCTCTGTCCTGCCAGACGATGGTAATCTTACTTCGGCTTCCCTCAGCGATTCTGAAGAAGAAAAGCATGCCTGTACGGCGCAGGCAGATGCGCCTCAACAGACGGGCACCCGGTCTGGAAAGTCATATCAAAGGCAGTATGACAAGCCTACTGACGAGATACAGCAACAAACGGCGTCAGTACCAATGCCGACATCCACTCCAGTTCTGACCAAAGGGAAAGAGAAGCCTAAGGAAGTGCGGTTCGACCATGTGTTGAAGAAACCGCCAAGCCAAGGGCTAGCCACGCCCTTTCGCTTTGATATATTGGCCCACTTAGCCAATATCCCGGCTCGTATCACAATACACGAGCTTCTTCGTCTCTCTAAAGAGACAAGAGAGGCACTCAGAGATGCGCTAGCCAACTCAGAGTCCTTTCTGACATGCATGCCTGAGATCCCTGGTGATGAGATGCGGCCTTCCTGCTCAGAGTGCCATCACGCACAGTCAAAGGTACCTGCCATTACTTTCACGGCGGAAGATATGCTTCTCAAAGACAACAAGCATGATCGACCTCTGTACTATACCGGATATATCGGTTCAACCTGTATTGAAAGGATGCAAGTCGATCCGGGTCTGCGCTCAGCATCATCCCCAAAAGGCTCCTCTACTTCCTCGGCATACCACTGTACAGGCTGTCTGCGACCACCACTACAATATACGGTTTTAACGCCGGGAGCAGCCATCCGCTTGGAAAGATTCGGCTTCGCTGCAGAATCGGAAGCCTGAAGTCAGAAGTGACATGCTATGTCATTGATGCGGACACATCATACAACCTGCTACTGGGACAGGCTGCACAGACTTGGGTACTACTGGCCGACCATGATAGCCGATGCCACCCAATATGCACGAGGTGTAAGGCGTGCCAAGTCCATGCAGACTTCATACACCAACCTTCGGAGTTGCTCCACCCTACTGTTGCTTCATGGCCATTTGAAGCATGGGGAACTGATGTCGTAGGGCCAATTAGCCCCTCTTCGGCAAGAGGTCACCGTTTATCCTGCCAATAACCGATTACTTCTCGAAATGGGCAGAAGCCATACCATTAGCCGAAGTCAAAACCTCCCATCTGGTTAGCTTCATCAAACACCAGGTCATCCATCGATTTGGTGTACCCAGACGGATCATCCATGACAATGGTCCCCAGTTCGTAAGCCAGGGTTCTATCGGTTCTGCGATAAATACCGAATTCAGAATGTGGCTTCAACCGCCTACAATCCTGCCGCCAACGGCTTGGCAGAGGCATTCAACAAGACAATCATCAAGCTGCTCAAGAAGTTTGTCTCCTCGAATAAGCGAGATTGGGACGAAAAGCTCGGTGAATGCCTTTGGGCCTACCGAACTACGGTTCGGACACCGACAGGCAATACGCCTTTCTCCCTGGTATATGGGTGCGAAGCGGTCATCCCATTGAAATCCAGGTGCCATCATTGCGAGTAGCCCTGACTACTAAGATGACATCAGAAGACAATGATCGCCTGCGTCTTCAAGAGCTCGAAGCCCTAGACGAGAAGCGGCTACAAGCTCAGCAACACATCGAGCTATATCAGGCTCGGATGTCAAAAGCCTTCAATAAAAAGGTCAAGCAGAGAATCTTCCATAAAGGAGACCTGGTCTTAGCCGTCAGACGACCGATGATTATGACGCACAAGACCAAAGGCAAATTTCAGCCTAAATGGGAAGGACCGTTTGTAATAGAGACAGTCTATTCAAACGGGGCATACCGCCTTATGAATGCAGGTGGCGACCTACTCATGATGCCGATCAATGGCAAATTCTTAAAGAAGTACTATCCTTAATCAAGGATCTTGCTCTCGATCAAGTTAACATTACACCTCTGATCGAGATCCGCGCGTCCGGAATGCGCACAAAGAAAGCCTCTCTCTTTCTCCAAGCATATCAAACCTGTTGGTAGCTGGGGGTTTGCTTAAAATCCCAAGGGACCTGCTCCCATTTGATTCCCTCTCCAAAATCACCTACCAATTCTCATCCATAGAATGGTAGGACCACATATACTCCGCTGTTACGTTAACATTAAACCTATGACAGCAGTCCCCTCATTTCTCCTCGTGAGAACGAGATCTCCAAAGTCACTTACCAATTCTCATCCATAGAATGGTAGGACCACATATATCCCACTGTTATGTTAACATTAAACCTATGACAGTGGTTCCCTCGTGCAAACGAGACCTCTTCACCTATCATGAAGCTTGGTGGCTTCTCAACCAGTTACGTCATTGCGACCTCTGAACTGGCAGATAGCCAAGCCTCATCTATCATTGAGCTTAGTAGCGTCTCAATTGGTTACGTCATTGCGACCTCTGAACCAGCAGACAGCTAAGTCTCAATTCCGAGCCCTGTTGACATTTACAAAAGACAGGTCTCGATACTCGTTGACATTTACAAAAGACGAGTATCACCTATTATGAAGCTTGGTGGCTTCTCAACCAGTTACGTCATTGCGACCTCTGAACTGGCAGATAGCCAAGCCTCATCTATCATTGAGCTTAGTAGCGTCTCGATTGGTTACGTCATTGCGACCTCTGAACCAGCAGACAGCTAAGTCTCAATTCCGAGCCCTGTTGACATTTACAAAAGACAGGTCTCGATACTCGTTGACATTTACAAAAGACGAGTATCACCTATTATGAAGCTTGGTGGCTTCTCAACCAGTTACGTCATTGCGACCTCTGAACTGGCAGATAGCCAAGCCTCATCTGTCATTGAGCTTAGTAGCGTCTCAATTGGTTACGTCATTGCGACCTCTGAACCAGCAGACAGCTAAGTCTCAATCCCGAGCCCTGTTGACATCTACAAAAGACAGGTCTCGATACTCGTTGACATTTACAAAAGACGAGTATCACCTATTGTTGAGCTTGGTGGCTTCTAAACCAGTTATGTTATTGCGACCTCTGAACTGGCAGATAGCCAAGTTTCATCCACCATTGAACTTAGCGGCGCCTCAATTGGTTATGTCATTGCGACCTCTGAACCAGCAGACAGCTAAGTCTCAATCTCGATGCTTGCTGACATTTACAAAAGGCAAGTATCTCCCCTTTTAGCCCCGCAATGGGCTAACCTCGAGACTGGCAACATCTCAATTGGTTATGTCATCGCGACCTCTGAACCAACAGACAGCCATGCCTCATTATCCAAACAAACAAAGATGACAAAAGAATGAATTTTTATTAAATTCCAAAAGGGATGGGATACATGGAGGAGCCTATAGGCGTACATGATAAGATCGGATCCGATCTCCAAGCGAAGCTAGCCTCGTCCTCCTGTCATCTTCAGCCTGGGCCAGCGCCTGTGATCTTAGCTCCGCCTCATCGAAGTCCACCGCCTGAGCCAGACGAGCCTCGGTCTCCGCCAAAGTCGCCCTCTGTGATGACTTCCGCTCCGCCAGTTCCTCACTTCGAGCCCTGAGCTGCTTAAGCCGCGTAGACTCTTCATGACGCATCTGTGTAGCCTTCGACAAGAGGAGATTTGCCTTTCGGATCATCTCTTCAGCCCTCTTGATCTTATCTTCAGCGTCAAGAGAGCACTGTTGGAAGCATCAATTGCACTCCCAACCTCTGCTTCCTCTGCCTCCAAGGACCTCAAGTCAGAGGAGATAGCCTCAACAGCCTCTTGAGCAGCGAGCTGAGCCTCGCGCTTCTGGGCGACAAGACGGGCCAGCCGTTCATCAGCCAAAGACGCTGCGTCGGAACGATGGAAATGGCGCCATTCCTCCACGTCCTTCTCAAGGTCATCTACCAGGAGCTCTAGAGCAGCAGCTTGATGGTACCCCTCAAAGTCCCGGATACACTCAATGCCACGGGAGAGGACCATCTTCAGCTTCGAAAATGGCACAGGCGAGCCCTTCAAGACTAGACCGATAGTCTGCTCCAAACTGTTATAGAAGCTGTCGACCAGATTACCGATAAAGTCATTCTCAGCTTCATCGACCCTTGAGACAACCTCGGAGTAATCTACCAACCCAGTCGACACCGCCACAGAAGAAGAAGCGGGAACATCGACTGCAGCAGGGCAAGCCAAAGGTGACCTCGGCGGAGTCCTCAGCGACACCAGCACGCCAGCCACCGCGGAGGTAGGACTGGCAACCATCTCCTGAGCAGCAGGCTCAACTACCAGCGTCGGGGAGGTAGGGCGCACAATCACCCTCAGTGCCGTATTCGGCAAAACAGTCTGCACCTCACTCGTTGATGTGACTGGAAGTGAGGGTACCTCCGGGACTGCCGCCTCTTCAACCTCAGGGCCCTCCGCTGATTTGGGCTGATAAAAAGGCAGGTCGCCATACAGCGCGTCTAACACAGCTGCGTCTGCCCCGGTCGAAGCGCTCATATCGCCCTTTGACCCTTCAGGAAAACCCTCCGCTTCTTTCGAAGCTGATGCACCTTGGGGACGAATACCTGCAACAAAACCAAGGTCAAAAAGGAGATGCAACAAATAGGCGAGGACCAAGAGATCTTAGTCTTACCAAAGGCCGATGTCACCTCGTCAGCCGCATCGGAATCCAAGGGTCCCCATCGGAAAGTTCTTACCAGACTCAACGCGGATAGCTGGCCCACTCGCCGATTCCTCCGCAGACCACCCGGCAGAGCTGGATGCCATAGGACTTCCTTTAGAAGTCCCAGCGCCCGAAGGCCAATATCGGCCGCATCACCTCCAGACTCCTCCGAGCGAGCAAAGGAACCAGCTGCACTTCCATAAGTGAACAGGGGATCGTAGTGCTCCCCTTGCTCTCCAACTGCCTCAGCTCCTGCAACAAAAAGCAAATGATGAGTTATGTAAAGCGCGCTAAAGGCATATTAGATGGGACCAATCTTACCAGTAGTCGGTTCAGCAACCGACGGCTCAGCCACTAATAGAGCAGCAGAAGGAGGCGCCGTAGGGAGGTCGCCCTCCACCACAATGGTAGGAGTTTGGCGACGGGGCTTCTTCGCCGACGACTTCCTACGGGATCCACTCCCACGCTTCCTTTTGAAGTGGACCTCAGAGTCCTCTTCCTCCACTTCTTCCACATGCTGTGGGGGAGCTGTCCCCATTACACCAGACCCGGCTTCATGAGCACCAGCTTTGTGGGCATCAGCCCTTGTCTCTGCCTCGAAGCGAGGGCTCCCCGCATCAGAAGCCTCGCTGTCATCTACAGCGATGAACTCCTCTATGCCAGGAACACGGACTCGTTTGCCCTCCTTCTTATCCAAAGCCTTCTGCCTCATCCGATGAGAAATCAACTTCACACCAGAACTATTGGCATTGAATTCAGGAGGCGTGGAATTCGAAGCTGCATACCATTGGCAGAAACACAGGGTCGTCCATAGGCCGGGATCCCTCAACGGCGTGCGTAGCCACGCTCCAGTGTCATCCGCGGTAAAGAACCGCCAAGCACGAGCCCCATCAATAAGGCTCCCCAGGAAAGCCAGGTCCGGATTCGGGTTGCCCACATACAACTGGTCATACCCAAATTGGCGGGCGACCGGCTCGGGATGTAGGGCTCCATGTAGCAGGTATCCCCACTCCGGTACAGCAGATGCGAGGGCCGGATACAGACCAGCCACTCGAAATACCCCGACTCATGGGGGACCGACCTGATTCCACATCACGGAATTCCTCGTTGTATCCCGCACCCCGCAGGCGAGGAAAACAGCGGAACAGGCTGTAAACGTCATAACGACGCACTAACTTACGGGCCTCGGCCACATAAGTTTTCTGCCACAAACAGCCTTCAAAACGACGGAGAAGCGCCGTTTGAACACCCTGCGGAGGGTCCTCCCCAGCTCCAATTAAAGTAGGGCAGTGCAAGGCGAACCACGCCATCAAGTAGGTGTACGGTAAACCTACCCTAGGATTGGGTCCGTCACGAGGCAGGACGGCACCCTTCCCTCGCCTTGACGCCATTGGCCTGCAGAAAGCCTCCGTCAGTACACGAAGGCCCCTCTGGATACAACACACCATGGCCGGGAGAAGACCCAGACGGTGGCCATGGACCAAGCGGACAGCAGGCAGCAGCACATTCGGTGGACAATGTCACCCGAAGAAGAAGGCACGACACACTTCTTTAACCAGATGGTTAAGAATCCGGCCAGCAACGCCTTGCGAGACATAGGCCAACGGGCTTGATGGTGAAAGCTCCGAAGAACATCACCCTTCTCGAAAGGACCATCATCTTCTGTCACGACGATGTCCTTTTCAGCATGCACCTCCATCCTTGCCAAGATGTCCTCTTCAACAACTCCGCAATGAGCTGCCTCGGGCGCACTAGTCATATCCGGGAACAAGTAGTTCCCCCAGCTCTTTAAGCTCTTCGAGCTACCCTTACCACCAGTATGGATGCTGGAACAAATGTGCAGGTGGCACATCAATTCCCGATATGTCTCAAGCAAAGCAGGCTCTTGCTTCTCCAAGAGGGCCAGCTCCGCCTCACACGGAAAATACTCTTCATATGGAAGAGACCCGAAGGGCAAAGCAGAGATCTCTCGCATCTCATGCAGGGCCATGCCCAATTCACCAACCGGGGTGAAGAAAGTCCCCGAGGCTGGGCAGTACAACTCAAGAATGGCGTAGAAGCACGCCACCTTCATCTCGATGCCGTAGCAGGTCGCCCTGACGGCCTCATAGAGGTTCAACCTCTCTAATTCCCCCTCAAAATGATTGAGGATATAATTGGTCAACTCCGCCCACCATGACCTAGGAGGGTGGACCCAACCAGGAGCCCTGAAATCTGTGGCGGGGTAGTTCCCGTCAGCTTCGCAGAACTGAGTACCGAAGGTCGGCGCCGCAGCTGGATTCTCTCCTACTGGAAGGTCCCGCGACACCTTCCCAGGGTATAGCCCTATTATGCTACGAGGAGGGCCCGCCCTCGAATAGCCGGTTTGGAATGTCAACCTCCCGACACTTACAGACTCGACGTTTAGGCTCACGCCCCACGCCATCTTCCGAGCCCAAGTCACGCTCGCGAAAGAAGACAAAGCGAAATGCCGCTTACTAGACGGGAGATAGAATCTCTCGCCATCCAACTGGAAGATCCACTGGCCTTCGCCGGCCTGCAGCTGGCGATCGGGATTAGGTGCAGCATCCCCGAACATGAAGTCAGGCTTTTTGTAAGCCTGACAGTCGATATCTTCAAACGGAGCCGTAGTCAAAATACTCCGCATGGCCTGCGGGCCACCGCTCTGAATGAGCGTATCCCGTACAAGGGAGCTCGGCTCACTGAACAAGGAAGCCTGCCCGATGAACTGCAAGCTGATGCTCCCGCCTGCTCGACTGGTTACGCCAAATAGACTGTTCTGGAGGCCGGAGGCGTAATGTACTGCAAAAAAAAAAAAAAAAAAAAAAAATGAACTATGATTAGTTCACCAATCGAATGGATGCGAAGACATAAAAATTCGCTAAGGCATAGCCTCGTCCAGAAAGCAGGAACAGAGGGATAATAGCTTTGATAAAAAGCTTCGCTTCACAGATAAGACTGCATCTTTGCAGGAAGTGGCATAGCCCTAAGGGCTGACGTCATCAAAAGGACGTTATGGTTAATAGTCACCCTTCGTGGCCACGACTGAACGCACGCGACCCATGTCCTGTTCCTCAACAGGATGAAAATTGCCCAAGCAATGGCTTCCTATGGAAGCCCAAGAGAAGAACTGTTCAGTTCTTACTTCCCTGATGCAAGCAAAATAGGGAAGTTAAGGGAAATGAGTTCCCTGATAAGGACAGATCATATTCGATCGTCCTAATAGCCGAGTATCGACTCCAAAGGATGAGACCACTCTCTAATCAGATTGGAGAATCTCTTACCAGCGATCGGTCGCTCAATGAACGGAGGAGGGGGGCCCTCCGCTGCAGAAGTCGCTGCTTCCTTTCCCGCTCGTCTCTTGGGCGCCATTGAAGAATTACAGGAGTCTTTGAACTCTTGAAGATGAAGAAAAGGAAGAAGAAGAGTCAGGTACTCTGGAAAATTCAAAGAGAAATGATGATTTTCTCTCAGCCCGATCGGGCTTTTATAGGCCAATCAGCGCCTAAATCAAGGCCTCAAAAAAAAAGGGCACATGCCGCCGTTTCGAATTAATTCGAAACAGTGCCCGAAGCGCCTGAGACGCTTTCCCAAAAGCGACGGTTCAATCCCACTAAAGGGTTAACTCCGCACTAGAGCAAAGTGCGGACTTCGCGCAATCCTTCAAGGACTTAACCGAAAGGTTTGAATTAGCCCTCTAAAGAGGCGCTGATATGACAGCCTCGCGAAGATCACTCAAAGGAAGGGCTATGTCCTTAGCCCCGTGCGCAGTTTAGCCCAGCAATGGCCGAACTCTCAGTGAAGTAAGCAAAAATCATATGATCAGACAAAGAACTTTCATTGATTTAAAAGCAAAGATACATTTGATATTACATCAAAGTTGTGTTTCATACAACACACCTAGTTGTCTAGCAAGGCCATTTGCATACAAGGCATACAAGCGGTTTTATCTGCTTCCAGACCAGATCAACTGGACATGAAAGGCCTTCCTCCTGCACAAGGCTGTAACCAGTTCTGCTACCGGGACACGGTCATTTTTCTCCACAAAATGGCGGATATTACTAGGCCATTTTTTTTTTTTTGAAGCCTGGCAGTAAAAGCTTATCGCCGCCAACACGTCAGATCACCTATAATGGGAACTAGTTTTGATACCACAGATCTGACGGGTGTGAAGCCCACTCCCCTGAAGTGGATCGCCCCCAAAGGCCACCAAAGTTGAAAGTCGGCAATGGTACCGACGATCCCACAGGCAAAGCCCACTATCTCGAAGCGGATCATCTCCGATAAAGCGGCTACCAGCCTCACCTCAGAACGAATCATCTCGGATAAGAGGCTGCCAACAGCCCCTGGGACGCGCATTCGCTGCCCCGAATTGTTCCTCCTGCTTAAAAGTAAAGCTTCAACCTGGGAAGCATAAGGCAATTTTATGGCTTCTTCCATCAAGTCACCAGACTGGCAAGCATAGCTCGCTGCAAGGCAAATTGAAGCAAGTTAGCAGTTAAGCACAGAAAGAGCTGCAAAAACATTAAGTCAGATTCTTCAGCGGCAAAGCAATCCGGCTTCAGCAGAGGACAAGCTCCACCTGCACAGCAACCATGGGCTGGCTCAGCAAACGCCAAGTCCTAGCCTCGCCTATACGGCAAAGTCAGACTGATCTTGTGAGAAACAGTCTCAACCTCACCAATATGGCAAGACTGGCTCAACTATTGAAGAAGCCAAGTCCCAAGTCCTGCCTGCGCAGCGGACTTAACAGCCAATTGCAAGATGAAGAATAAGGGAAGCTAATCCCTGAAGCGAGCTGTCAAAGCTAAACCAAGGGAGATGAATTCCCTAAAAGCGGTGAAGTCTTTAAATGATCAAGACTTACTGGTTCTTGGCCGGTTAAACAACCAGAATGGGCTTTCCCACTAATTCAGAGATCTGAGTATCTCTTTCAACCAAGAGAAGGGAAGAAGAAAGGCAAGGCACTTCTCTTCAGAGGACCTCAAGTGTCCTATTTATAGGCCCCATGGCCTGAGCGCAACCACCTCAAGCATGGAAGCACGAGCGCACTTAAGGCATTGATTGCGTCTTGATAACAGGGACGGTTTCCATTGGAACCGTACAAGGGAAGAAAACGTCTCCCTCATAAAAGGCACTCATGGCGCCTTGAAGAAAGGGAGTATCCTCCCTTGGAAACATGCAAATCGAAGAACATCTCTCTCGATCAGTGCAAGAGAAGGAGTAATCCTCCTCGTAATCGGCCCATGGCAGTTGGCCTCGGAAAAGTTAGAAGAGTTCCAAAGCGAACCTATTTCTGGAAGCCCAGATGCGGAGCTACCCGCACGCAAACGCGAAGCGACTCGCGGATCTGCACGATTCTTCGGCAAATCCATCCCAAAGCAGGATTGAAGGCGAAGCTGAACTCAACCATCATGGAGATGTTCATACTCCACACCACCATCACAGCAGTTCAAAGTGTTTCGGAGTCTGAGCTATTGCAGACTCTCGAAAACTTTGAAGGGGGTCTTGTTGACACTTAAAAAAGACAAGATTCTCATTGGTCCGAACGATGTCTAAACTTGTTGACATTTACAAAAGACAAGTGACAGACAAGCTGAAGACCAGTTTCCACCCACCTCTAAAGGACAAGAAAGCAGCTCGGACCCCACTGATCCAGCAAGCAGAACAGTGAACCCGGATTGTTTCTAAACAGACCTCAGCAGGTCTAAAATGCTAGCATATAGCATTACATTAGCCCAAGGAGATAGCCTCGTTTGAGAGGCTAACATCATCCAGAGCATCGCCAGGAAGCTAACTGACAGCTTCGCCGAAAAGCCTCTTTTCGGACTTCGCCGGGAATTGCCTCTAGCTCCGCTATGAGTTTCAAAGCGGGCAGCTCCGCCATCAGCCTGCTATGGTCAACCTTTGACCAATCAAATCTCCTGATGAGATCAGATCCAAGCAAATCAAATCCAATCAGGATTCAAATATGGCAGGTGATTGCCACAATCTCTTGACTCTCTTGAAACGAGTAAGAGGATCAGGAAAAATCCTTCAACGATATGGAAAGGATCATAACAAATCGGAAAGATCAACCGACTTGCCATTTTCTAGCTCCGCAGAAGCTATTCTAGCCTCGCAGCAAGGCTACTTTCCAGATTCAAACAGATTCAGTTCAACCTGTTTCCATATCTTCAAGGGGACGATTATACCCTTGCTCTCCCTATAAATAACCCGCCAGGGGTACAGAGAGAAGGGGGGGCCAATCGAGAGAGATCAGATTGCCGAGGAAGGAGCCATCAACCGCCTTCTGATCACAAGGGCCGATCAATCAGCTTCTTCAACAGAGGCTTCTTCATAACGCACCGTGCGTTCTCGAATTCAGAGACCTTTTAGAGAATTGCTTTCTCTATCTAGGGTGTTGATGCCCTATCATCGTTCTTCTTCTCAAGGAATCTCCGGAACCAGGCGAGAAGGAATTCCTAATTGGAGGCGATTTTGAGAAGCAGCAAGAGGGTTCTACCAACTCTCTATTCTCTGATTCCCGGAACCAGGCGAGAAGGAATCTCATCGCTCGCATCGTCAAAGGGACAAAGTGGTCGCGCGCTGACCAGACTCCTATCGGCACACTTCTCCAGAATCTCTGAGGAGATCTACTTGTAATCTTTTTTTTAAGAATACTTGTAATTTAGCTCCTCAAACTTTTTTTTTTTGTAAGTTTTCCCCCTTTGCAAACATAATGGAAAACAATCACCTCCTTTAATATTCTCTCTCCTCTAACAATTCTCCACCTCGGTGAAGATTTTTAAATCTGAGCCGAATTCCGAATTCCGACTCGATAGTGGCTGCACCAAACCGGTTGCCTACGTACCCCTTGCCCAAGGGATCAAGCCGTCCGTAGTTCACTCCAATGAGCTTCAGCGAGCTCAGTTCACCTGAAGGACATGGAGCAAGTCTTTGCAGTGTGCAAACTTCACTCCCGTCACCACCTTTGTAAGCATATCGGCCGGATTCTCCGAAGTATGAATCTTTAACAAATTGATGTCACCTTCCTCCAGAATCTCCCGAACAAAGTGGTACCTGACATCGATATTCTTCGTCTTTGCGTGATAGACCTGGTTCCTTGCCAAGTAGATGGCACTCATGCTGTCACAGTTTATCTTCAATATATCCTGTTCCACGCCCAGGTCATCAAGCAAACCCTGAAGCCAAATCGCCTCCTTCATGGCCTCTGTCAAAGCCATATACTCCGCCTCTGTAGTCGACAACGCGACTGTGGACTGAAGTGTGGAGCGCCAACTCACCGGTGCCTGTGAGAATGTGAAGACATATCCCGTAGTCGACCGGCGTTTGTCTGTTTGACACGGAAAAGGGTGGCTGGTGTAACGTTTCCTTGAATCAGATGAAAAAATTACAGCCGGCTTAATCTTCCGGTTACAAGGGAGGGGGAATATTGAATCTTGAATTCCCCCTTTGTTTAGTGCTGGGTTCTTCGGGTGGCGGTGGAGAGTGAATCTTGTTCTCCGTTGACCGGATGACTGTTTGGACCGTCGGGGATCTTCTCTTCGGTCGGTAGAGGGAGTAACTCAGCTCCGTCTACCAAAACTCTAGAAGAGGAGGTAGGCGAAGAGCGGCTAGTACTCAGTAAGCTCGCTGAAGGGTTTTCTCTCTCTCTGTCGATGATCTCTCCTTTTTTTTTTCTCGGAATCTCTCTCTTGCCCGATAATCGTCGTCGTCCTCCTCCTTCAATAGTGACGGGACTATTTATAGGGTTTTTAGGGGGTGATCGTGCCCCCTAAAAGTGCTCCACGATGAGGGCCAACTTCCCCGCTACATGGGCGGTGGATGGCGCCATAATCGGGGTGGTTACAACCAAGGTGGGGGCACCTTGTTGCTGAGACGCGGGCTTCGGGCCGACGCGCCTTGATGCTGAGACGCGGGCTTCGGGCCGACGCGCCTTGATGCTGAGACGCGGGCTTCGGGCCGACGCGCCTTGATGCTGAGACGCGGGCGTTGAGCCAACGCGCCTTGATGCTGAGACGCGGGCTATCTCTCGCGTCTTGATTGTCACATTTAGCCTTGCGCCTGGATCTTGGATCTCTGTGTTTTGGTGGCTTGTCTTGGTGATTTTTAGACAGCCTACAGAACCCCCTCCAAAGTTTTCGACATTCCGCAGTTAACTGGGACGGATTTCGAAATACTTTGGACTCTAGCTGAGTTCGCCTTCATGACTAGACTGTTGATGCTCCGGGTTTAATCTTATCTGGAGTTGGTCTTCGTGAGTGTACTGTTGAACTCTTTGAAGCCCCCAGAGTTGATCATGTTGAGTGTCTAGATGCACAGTCTAAACCTTCCCGATTGCTTTTAGTCTGTCACTGGCGCGCTTTAAGCCAGGAGTGGTTGGTCGTCTGCTTGCGTCAGTGTACTGTTGAACTGATTTTGCAGAAGCAGGAGGCCAAACGCAGGTTCTTTTTCAAAAAGCAGAGATGGTACTGCTGTAAAGGCGCGATTTCTGTAACGTGCGTCCTTTGGCAATGGAGACGTGACTGATCTTCAGAAGGCAGACGCGATATTTGGCCAGACTGGAAGGACGCGAATTTCTTAGAGAGACGCGACCTTCCAAATGCATTCATGGAGAGGCTGACGTGGCATGTCCATCGAGGAGGTGCGTTCTTTGGGCGCGAATTCTGTGCCATGTCATGATTACGCCGCCAGCTGGCCTAGGGAACCGGCGAAATTTCGCCTTTTGGCGCGCGGATTTCCTGGTTCATTAAATGAACTGCTCCACGTGTCGACTGCTGACTCGTGGCGGGGTTGCGACGCATGATCTTCTCCGTTCAGAAACGATTTGGTTACACGCGTCAAGCGGCGACTCGCTGCAGCGTCTACCGGGCCACACGCCGCGTATCTTCGCGAATCCCTGTGCCTATAAAAGGCAACAGTTGGAGAGATGCATCTTCTTCTCCGAACGCGCTTACTCAGAGATTTAAGAGAGTTCTTCTTCTCCATTACTGCTCATCTTCTTCATTGACCTCTGATCACCAATGGCACCCAAGGCCAAGCCGACCGCGTCGTCCTCTAAGGCGACCATTGCCGAGGCCCAGAGGGGCAGCTCCTCCTCTGCACAGGACGTCGTTCTCCCAGGTCTCCAAGGTAAAGGCCTCTTAGGCGGAAGTTTCGCCATTAAAGAAAGTTCAAAGAACTTTTAAGAACCCTTAACACGTGAATTTCAAATCGTGTTTGATTCCCAGACGCAGTCTTTGGGATGATAACCGAGGCGCGGGTTTGGACCCTCGCGCCCTTGAGTCCTGCGCTTCAGATTCTTCACTTAGAATATTTTCTATTTGTGAAGGGTTCAGACGCGGACTTAGTTTACAGAACGCGGATTTGATCCTTGCGTTCTGTTTCATCAGCTGCTGATTTTGATGAATCTGGCACCCGAGTCCAAGTACTTCGACATCTGGGGATGTGAAAGGAAGGGAGTTACCCTCCTTAACTTCTGGCGATTATGGTAGTGGAAAGGTTAAGGTGGATAACTCCCTTCTTTTCGCACCCCAGAAGTGACATCAAGGAGAATGTTGTGGAGACGCCGATCCCATAGGTCTGGACGCGGATTTGATAATTCCTGCGTCCAGTGCCTCTTCTGCGTGGATGCGCAGGTCTGGACGCGGATTTAATAATTCCTGCGTCCAGTGTCTCTTCTGCGTGGATGCGCAGGTCTGGACGCGGATTTGATAATTCCTGCGTCCAGTGTCTCTTCTGCGTTCGGATTATGAACACTTAGCATTTTTTTTTATGCTTTTGATAGAGTATCTAACTAAGTGTCCTTTTCTTTTTGCAGCGCCACGCCCTGCTACTTCACTCGCCAAGAAGTGCCACTTTGGTCATGTAGGTGGTGCTGACCGGGATTTGACTTTTGTATTACAAAGGACGTTCCTGTGACTGCTGACAAGTCACCGGATCGCAGAGAGAGGCTCTCAAATGTTGACATGAGAACTCTTCGGGTGTTTATGACTGATGCAGCATTCGCAACAGATGCTGGCATCAAGCTGGAGAAGCCTGCCTTCTTCTTCGGAGATCGTATCCACGAGGGCGGCCATAGCGTGTATGACGGAACTTACAAATGGCTCCGTCAAATAAAGGGTGGAAGATTCTTTCTTCCAGACATGGAGAGGATGTTCCCGCTGTCCTACTTCCAGCATATGTCCGTCCCTCGGAAGATGGAATGGGACCTTGCTCGATATGTTCCCGAGGTCACTCTCGGTGATTTGGGCTCCCACAAAGTATACCGTCATGATAGCCATGACAGGTCAGTTATCGGCCTTTTCCCTGGGTCGCGCAGGACTGAGGTTCCAGCTGGGGAGATACCACAACTTGGCACTACCTTCCTCAACGCCTTCATGGAGGCGGAGGGTGACTACCCGGTTGGGTTCCGTGCGCCGGGGTGGGTCCGTTCCACGGAGAACTATTGGTGGGGCAGAATGGTCGGCTTTGTCCTTACCGAGCTCGGGGGTCTGCTAAAGCGCGTGGGACTGTACTCGGCAGTCAGGGCCGTGCAGTGGGGGATCCCTCAAAGCTCTCAGAACTTCTTCGGGATTCTAGAGCGTTATAATCCTTCGACGGGGACGTTCTTCACTCCGGTCGGAGAGATGGGCCTTGCTCTGCACGAGCTGCACGAGGTCTCGGGGCTGTCGACAGGGGATATTCCCTATGAGGAATATGTCCCGACCGCTGTGGAGCTTCGCTATGTGAAGGAGGAGTTTCCCCTCATATATGAGACCTACTGGGAAGTGCTATGTCACTTCCACATTTGCGGCCAGATAACCAAATGGCGGTCGCAGGGAGTCAAGCAACTGTCTTGGGCCAGTTACTTGTTCAATAATGTCAACACCAAAGACCATCGGATAACCCGATTGGATCCCAGCTCTGACAGGGAGATTGAAGACAGGATCGACCAGGCTCCGAACAGCTTCTACACCACGGAGTCGAACGAGGACGGTTTCGACCCTGACTTGGTTTTTGAAAGCTTTCACCATCAAGCCCGGACTCCTATCTCCGATCGGGCGCTGTTGGCGGGCTTTCTGATGCTGTGGCTGAAGCGCTGTGTGGTGCCCACGCTGCCGCATGAAGTCATTGTTGCTGACGTGGTGTACCCGGCGGTGCTCCTGGCTCATGGGAACCCCATAGCCCTTCTCCCGGCCGTGGCGGCTGGTATTCAGAGCGGGCTGCGGGCGCTCACTAAGAGTTTCTGCGAGCCACCAAAAACTGCAGACTCCGAGGGAAAGCCGTATGTTGACTCAGAGGGGAGTCCGACGGTGAAGCGTCCCAACCCTCGTGTCGAGCTGCCTTACACGTACCTTATTGCTTGGTACGTGATGCATTGCCCTTCTTTGATGACGGCAGCGCGTTGGAGGGAGAGTTCTGTCCCTTTTGTACAGCGGTTGGAGGGTTCAAAATGGCGTGATCCTTATATATATTACGTCCGGAAGTGCCTTTCAGACCCTGCAAACTACCAGCTCAATCGCTGCCTCCTCCAGATCCCTGATGCATCTTTCGGGGATCTACTTGTTGATTCTGTTGGCCCAGATGACTTCACGAGGTTATCCGCGGGGGCCTTCTGGTGGTTGCTAAATATCCGGCCCGGATATGTGCTTTTCCGGCAAGGGACGTCATGTACCATTGAGCCGTACATGCCGAGTCGCTTCGCTCGACAGTTCGGCTATGATCAGCTCTATGTCGGGAACCCCAATGCTAGACTTGCCTTCGAAGGGAACCTGTTCGAGGGTGCTCGGGCCTGGTACTATAGTGTGGCTGGAGGGACGGGAGTATCTTTTCGTCTACCTCTCGAGGGGCCCAAGTGCCGTACGAGTTTCAGCTTCTGTACTTGGTACTCCCAAGCCATCCAAACGCCAGACTTTTTTCCGGCGTCTTCATGCATTGAGAGCATCAATGCAAGTCTCGAGGCCAGGACTGATTCTAGTAAACCGACGAAACTCGTAGAACAGTACCTGAAGGCCCAAAAGGAGGTCGGGCGAAGATCGAGGAGGGAGCCCCCAGCAGTGAGGGCGGAGCCGCGACCGGCAAGGGCAGAGCCACCAGCGACAAGGGCGGAGCCACCAGCCACGAGGGAGGAGCCGCGGGCCAGGAGGTCTAAGCAGTTGGCGAGCAAGCGTCGTCGACGCTCTGCTTCTATCGCTGAGCCTGCCCCAAAGAAGGCTCGGAGGGATTTAACGGCTGAAGTCTCTCAATCCGGAGACATCTCTGCTGGAGTTGAGGCTCCTCCTGAAGACGTCCCTGTTAGGGTTGAGGAACCGTCGGAAGATGAAGATTTCCCCACCCTAGTCCGTGCTCCTAGGTCGCGCAGCAAGACCGTGGAGGAAGGGGAGCTTGTTGAAGAGTCCACCGCCGCCGAAGATGACGAGTCACTGGAGGTCGACATAATGACTGGAGGGGATGTTGAGATTGCAGGCATCTCAGTTCAACCCGAGCCTTCTTCTGCTCATGATGGGAGAGACGAGGCACAGCAGCCGGGGTCTCCTAGCATCTTCATTTCCAGTCTTAGGGCAGTCGACCCTAGTCCTACCACTGGGGTAATTGGAGGTAAGGCTCCTGTTGCGGAGCTTCCTCGCGTTGCGCTGTCGTCTTCTTCGTTATCGGGGGAAAGCGCCTTTGAAGACGAGACCGACTATGGCGATGAACCCGCTCTTCCTGATCAGAGCAAATTCTTCCACATCTCGGAGGAGGAAATACATGAGGGTGAGCCATCGACTGCACCATCGCTGGCGATTATCCCTACTGAAGGTATTCTTTCCATCTTCTGTCTAATTTTCTCTTTGAAGAGGATGTTCTAACATTCTTCTTTTATGCTGCAGGGCCAACCGAAGATGCTGAGGCTACAACCTCCTCGCGTATCGAGGAGATGGTGAAAGAGTTGACCCAGCCCGAGGGGATTGAGGTCTCGGCTGCTGAGATACCCTCAAAGGGGGCAGCTGTTGAAACTGGGGAGCCTTCCACTCTGCCAGAAGAGGAAGCAACCACTGAGGCTGAGGAGGCTCTCACTCTGCCAGGCGAGGAGGTTACTGCTGAAGCCGAGGAGACTTCCGCTCCGCAGGATTTGACGTCTCCGGACCTCCAACCTGGTAAGGCAGCTCTGATGCTTTAAATGTTTAGCTCTTCTATCATTGTGGCTAACATCGCGATAACTTGCAGAGAGGACTGAGGGGGCTCAGGTGGAGAGTCCGATGGTTGGCACCCTTCCAGAAGGCCATACAGCTCAGGTCTCGGTGGAGGTTTCTGAGGAGGTCGTGCTTACTACTCCCTCATTGGTCGTGGAGGCTCCTGCAGAGGTAGTACCTCCGGAAGCGTCAGCGGCCGGTCTAGCTCTTGCTGTCTCGACGGCCAGCACGACTCTTGTGCGAGAAGATCCGCCTTATATCCCCTATCCTGTGACAGAAAAGGGGTCGGGAAGCTTCCTAGGTGGTGAAGACATGGGGGAACTGGCACGTCAGATGGTGCAGCAATTCTTCGCTTCGATGGGATCATGTATTGATCTCATCTTACGTGGAAACAGCTCGTTCCAATTTGCCCAGACGCTTCTTAAAAATCTGGCCGTGAACGTCGAATTAACCGGAGGCCCTTCACTTGCCAAGGCGTGTCTACGGGTGGTAGAGCAACTGGGAGACTACCTGCAGGAGCTGGAGTCTTTGGAAGATGCTGGCTCTTTTAGTGAGGCCCAGGCCACCCTGACTAGGCTCCTAGCTGCTCAAGAACGAGAGCGACAGGAAGCGGAGGCACAAATCGCTGCAGAGATCCGCAATCTCGAATATTCCCAGGCTGAATGTCAGAAACTAGCTGGCGATTCAAGGGAATCCGAGCTTGTCATGCAGAGCACAGAGCAAGTCATCATCAGGGCTCGGGACACCATTGCCAAGGCAGAAGTTGTGCTTGCGCTCAATGAGGAAAAGCTTGCTACCATCAAAAAGCAGCTAGAGGAGCAACAAGCTGCTAGGGCGCGAGCTGAAGAGAGTCTGTCTCTACATTCTTCCAGGGTGGAATCTCTGCGAACGCAGCTGGCCGCAAGAAATTTCTTATCCGAAGAGGAGCTGCGGGACCGGGCTATTATGGAAGCTGAAAGGACGCGCCAACACGAGATTCACCGCCTTAGGGAACAAATCCGTACCTTGGCGAACCAGGACATTTAGCCTTCTTTTCTTTTCCCCCTTTTTTGTAAAGAAGAGGACACTCTGTTTAGAGTGTTTGTATCCACTTTTACTGTTTATAATAAAAGTTTGAAAAATTTTGCTCCATCTTCTTTGCTCAGCTGTAGGCGAATCCAACTCCTTGGTAACTGGCACTTAGGTAAGACTAAGTTCTGTTAATGAAACGCGGCCTTGACTCTGAGTCTTCTTAATGAGACGCGACATTGATCCATAAAGTGAGACGCGGTCGTCAGTCCACAGGAACTTAGATTTACTAAGTCCTTTTGATGAGACGCAGCGTCAATCTCAGAGTGATACGCGGTCTTCTTGATGAGACGCAGCATTGATCCATAAAGTGAGACGCGGTCGTCAGTCCATGGAGTGAGACGCAGCGTCAATCACAGAGTGAAACGCGGTCTTCTTGATGAGACGCAGCGTTGATCCATAAAGTGAGACGCGGTCGTCAGTCCATGGAGTGAGACGCAGCGTCAATCACAGAGTGAAACGCGGTCTGAATAACGCGAATCTGTCTTGCTAAGAAAGACGCGGATCGATCAGACACGGGATACGCAGCCTCGAGCGACTTTCCCATCTGCGTTCAATGCAGCATGACTTAAAAGATTTTTAGGAGATCTTTGAACGTCAAGTCTTCACTGTCGATTGGGGTTCCGGGTCATCCGTTGCTTCCCAAGACAGTTATCCACGCGTCGGCCTCTTATTGGGTTCAGGCGTTAATGCTCTTGCATGCAGAACCGACGCTGGCGGTTGAAAAACCGGCGCACTTCGACGGTTTCCAAAGCAGCGTTCCACGCGTCCGTTTTTGATTGGGCTTTGACAGTTGTGCGCGACGGTTCCGATTGATGCCCCATTAATGACAGTTATTAGGGACTGCCTATAAATAGAGTGCACCCTCTCCCTCTTCAACAATCCAACTTAGACTGTTTTCATTTGTTTTGCTCCGAGAGAAGTCTCGCCTTGAATTATCTTTCAGAGAACCGTCTTCATGGGTGAAGGTGACCCCGTGGATGAAGATGACCCAGAGCTCTCATGCCTCTGTTTGGTCTCTTCAGAAGGAATCCTCTCTCATGTCATCTTGCGCACCCGCGTTTGGATGCAGAGAGGTCAACTCTGGACAGAGGTTTCTGCTGGTATGTCACCCCGATGATGTCCATAGCCTGTATTTTGGCATAGGCATCTGAATGAAATTCTGGTGCATTCCTATTCTGGAATTTGTGCTGGTGACTTGAACTTTTCTGAACGCGGGCTCTTGACGCTGGCTTTGCTCATGGCTATTGCCTTGGCGCGTTTCAGACCTGAATCTTGCAACTCCTGTTCACCCAACAGAGAGATGGCAATTTTCGGCGTTTGAAGTTTTTCGCGTCTAGTACATTAGACGCGGGTGCAAACTGAGACCGCGTTTGAATCCTGGGCGTGGCACAGTTTTGACTCGCGTCTGTTTCTGCTGACGCGGTGGTTTGACTGTGCAGATCATTTCCGCGTCTGAAGTCTTCAATGACTGCCGCGTCTGTTACTTAGTTTTCTTTTGTTAAAGTATACTAAGTTCCAGATTTTCTGATTCTCTTATTTGTTCTTTGCAGGTTCGCTGGTCTCCTGGAAGAGTGCTTCAACCGGCGAGCTTGCTCAATGTTCGTTTGTAAGAGAGTAAATTATGGTCCTCGTCGTTTGTAAGAGAGTAAATTATATCTCTGACGAGGACCCAAATCTCGCCAAGGTCTCTTCAGATCTCCTGCACCACTCTTGCCTGATGGCAAGAGATGGTCAGGTCAAGTATGACGGCGAGGAGGTTCCGGCGGTTGCGGTGGCGGAGAGGATCCTCTTCCTCTCCCATCCCAGAAGTAACATCAAGGACAGTCCATGTCCTTTGGATGGCCTGCGGGGGAAAGATCAACTCTTGAACGAAGGGTTGCAGGCTCTTCTGTTGCCACCGGACCTCAAGAACACCATTGCTCCTGGCTTAGTCAGCTAGGGCGCTTTCGAAGTTGGCGTCGTGCATCAAAGTGCAATCGGTTCCAACAGTCGCCACAATTTGGCACTTCTTCAGACATCATGCACTTAGGATCAGAGGCGGCTTCAAGGAGTGAGTACGGCCTCAGAGAGAGAGAGGGACTTCTTTGTACTCCTTAATTGTAACACTCAATCTTATTGTATAAGAGAGCGTTTTGTATCACTTTCATGTGTTTGGATATGAATAAAAGTGACACTTTTCTTTTTGCCTCTTTCTGTTGTCTTGAATGTTTTGTTTTAGAAGCAAAAGAATGATTTTGGTGGACCCGCCACTTTATAAAAGAAAGTGACAGGGGGAATGCGTACTCCCAGAGAAGGTGAACTTTTGTCAAGTGTCTAGGATTGACTTGATTCAAGGTCAGCTGGGGAATTTGATAAAACATTGTCAGCGGTGTAATGTTAACCTAACAATGTCTTTAGGTGGACCTGTTATTCTGTTGAAGAGAATAACAAGTGAAACTAGACCCGCGAGGAATCTAGTAAAGCTTTTACCGTTAGAGGTGTGATATTAACTTAACGGGTTGGAGATAGTCTTGTCAGAAGTGTGGTGTTAACTCGACAAGGATGTGAGTCAGAGGTGTGATATTAACTTAACTCAGAATGTCACTGTCATAGGTGTAATGTTTAACTTAACAGTGAGGTAATGCTAGAGGTGTGATGTTGAACTTAGCATTGGTCATCTCGACTTAGACGAGGAAGTCGAGGAACGGTCATGGCCATAGGTGTATTGTTGAACTTAGCGATGACTCGGATGCTAGAAGTGTAGTGTTAACTTGGCATCGTCCATTTCAGCTTCGATACGGAAGTCTGAAGAAAGGTGACTATCAGAGGTGTGATATTAACTTGACAGGCACTCGATGTACTGCTTAGAGGTGTAATGTTAACTTAAACAGTAGTTTGTCAGAGGTGTAATGTTAACTTGACAAGAATTGGCTCGTGATAAGAGCAATTTGAGGACCTGTCATTCTATTGATGAGAATTGACAAGTGGAATTTGAAATGCCAGAGGTATAGTGTTAACTTGGCAAATTTGAGAGTTTGTTACTCTATGCAGAGTTAACAAGCAAAGTTTATACCCGACAAAGAGTATTCATTACCAGAGGTATAGTGTTAACGTAGTAATGATTGCATTTTGTGGTCCTACCATTCTATGGACGAGAATTGGTAAGGGATTTTGGAGGAAAGAGTGGACTCGAGTCCACTTAGGATTTTTAGCAAACCCTCAGCTATCAACGGATTTGACATGCCTTTACCAACTACCGTTTGAGTTGGGCTAGCCATGCTATTCCCCTCAGCATGATGAGTTGTCGAGGACTTATGTTGGGCTTAAAGGCCAACATTTTCCTCTATCCTTAGCCGTCGAGGGCGTCGGATCAAATGGGAACGTGTCCCTTAGGATTTTTAGCAAATCCTCAGCTGTCAACGGGTTTGACATGCCTTTACCAACTACCGTTTGAGTTGGGCTAGCCATGCTATTCCCCTCAGCATGGTGAGTTGTCGAGGACTTATGTTGGGCTTAAAGGCCAACATTTTCCTCTATCCTTAGCCGTCGAGGGCGTCGGATGTTTGATCAGAGGTGTACTTTTAACTTGATCGGAAGAAGAGTACTATTAAGGATAGTACTTCTTCAAGAATTTGCCATTGATCGGCATCATGAGTGTATCGCCATTTGAAGTTATGAGGCGATATGATCCATTTGAGTAGACTGACTCTACTACAAATGGTCCTTCCCATTTGGGCTGAAATTTTCCTTTTGTCTTGTGCGTCATGACCATGGGTCTTCGGACAGCTAAGACAAGGTCGCCTTTCTTGAAAGTTCGCGCTTTGACTTTCTTGTTGAAGGCTCTGGTGATACGAGCTTGGTAAAGCTCGATTTGTTGTTGGGCCTGCAAACGCTTGTCGTCTAAGGCTTCCAACTCCTGGAGTCGCTGCTGATGCTTCTCCTCAGTTGTCATTTCCGCTGTCAAGGCGACGCGTAGAGAGGGAATTTGTATTTCCAATGGAAGGACGGCTTCGCATCCGTATACCAAGGAAAATGGCGTGGCTTTAGTTGGGGTTCGCACCGTTGTGCGGTAGGCCCATAAGCATTCACCCAGCTTGTCGTCCCAGTCTCGTTGACTTTTCGAGACGAACTTTTTGAGAAGCTTGCCAATAGTCTTGTTGAAGGCTTCTGCAAGACCGTTAGCAGCAGGATAGTATGCCGTTGAGGACACACTCTGGATTCTGAACTTCGCGCAGAATCTCTGGAAAGCCTGGCTGATGAACTGGGGTCCATTGTCATGGATGATACGCCGAGGCACACCGAAGCGGTAAATAACGTGATGTTTCACGAACTTGATCACGTTAGAAGATTTCACCTCTTTCAAAGGGATAGCTTCGGCCCACTTAGAGAAGTAATCGGTTATCGCTAGAATGAACCGATGTCCTTTCGATGATGGTGGGCTGATAGGGCCAACCACGTCCATCCCCCACATTTCAAACGGCCAAGTAGAGGTCGTTGAGTGGAGGTACCCTGGTGCTTGATGGATGAAATCGCCGTGTATTTGGCAGGCGTAACATCTCTTAGCATAAGCGACAGCATCGGCAATCATCTTGGGCCAATAGTAACCCATCCTTTGGAGTCGATGTGCCAATTTCGGGCCAGGTTGATGAGCTCCACAAGTACCATCGTGGGCTTCTTTCAATACTCCTTGGGCTTCTTTTGACGAGAGGCATCGGAGCAGGATCCCGTCATGCGATCGACGATACAATGTTCGCGAAATCGCATTATAGTAGAATTTGGGGGCTTTCCTCCGAATGGCGGCCGCCTCCTTGGTGTCTTCGGGCAGAATGCCGTATAAGACAAAATCAATGTAGGGGAATCGCCAGTCTTTAAGCCCTGAAGCGGTCGACACTTCAAGTGTTTCTTTACCGCGACGATCTCCCGCTGACCCTGGGTAGTCTCCGAGGGGAATTTTTGGACAGTATAGGTCGTGGCTATAGACGAATACTTTCTCCATTGCTCCAGCTGGAAGAGCTAAGGAAGCAGCGAGGGATGCGAGTGCATCCGCATGTGCATTTTGCCTGCGCGGTACATGGTCGATGTAGAAGTTTGAAAACCTTTCGGCCATGTGAATTGTCGCGTTGTAGTAGGGTACTAGATCTTCATGTCTGGCCTCGTACTCTCTGCGAACTTGGCTGACGATGAGTTTAGAGTCACCGTAAGCCTCGAGATTTTTAACGCCAATCTCATCGGCGAATTGCATCCCAATCAAAAGAGCGTTGTATTCCGCCACATTGTTGGAACAAGGCTCCGTTAGCGAGACAGCTCGGGGGATCACATAATTTTGTGGGGAGACAAGTACTACTCCTACCCCCGCCACTACGTGTCCCTTTGGGCTTGTCCTTGATGCACCGTCGAAGAAAAGTTGCCATACTTGACTTTCGAACAACGTCTGAGTCAGGCAGACTTCGGCGGCCTCGTCTGGGAGATCCTCATAGAGTTTGGCTGCCCTCGGATCTGGGTGTTCAGCTAAGAAGTCCGCCACCGCTTGTCCCTTAATAGCCTTTTGTGGCAGAAAATGCATCTCATATTGTGATAGCAATATGGCCCATTTTGCCAGCCGGCCATTTAGTGAAGAAGGCTTTGTCATAAGTAACCTCAGAGGGTTGACTTTTGATATGACATTTATAGTCTGGCCTACCAGATAGTGTCGCATTTTCTGAATGGCGAACACTAATGCCAAACATTCCTTCTCGATCGGGTTGTACCGATGTTCGGCTCCGATCATTGTTCTACTCAGATAGTAGATTGCCTGTTCTCGTCCTTGTTCATCATTCTGAGCTAGTAGAGCTCCCAGGGAATGATCCATTGCTCGGACGTACACCAGGAAAGGCTTTCCGGACACCGGAGCTGCAAGAACTGGTGGTTGGGTGAGGTAGTGTTTGATCTCCTCAAATGCTTTTTGACAAGCGTCGTCCCAAATGAATGAAACACCCTTTTTCATCAGCTTGGCGAAGGGTTGGCATCTCCCGGAAAGGTTTGATATGAACCTGCGGATGTACGCCAATCGTCCTTGTAATCCCCTGAGCTCCTTGAGGCTTCTGGGGGGTTGCATCTCTTGGATAGCGCGGACTTTCTCTGGATCCAAATAGATTCCTGTGGAAGTCACAACAAATCCTAGGAATTTGCCACTGGCTACCCCCAGGAAGGATTTGGTGGGGTTCATCTTCAATTGATGAGCCCGCATGATGTCGAAGACCACCTTCAGGTCTGCTATGTGATCACCTTTAGTGCGACTCTTCACCGCGATGTCATCGACATAGCATTCCACCGTTTTCCGCATTTGCTGATGGAAAATGGCGTTCATGGCCCTTTGGTATGTTGCCCCTGCATTTTTCAGTCCGAAGGGCATGACGGTGTAACAATATACCCCTAGAGGAGTCCTGAAGGAGGTATGCTTTTCGTCATCGGGATACATCTTGATTTGATTGTATCCTGAGAACCCGTCCATAAAGGACATTCGCTCGAATCCACAAGTATTGTCAATCATGACATCTGTGATTGGCAATGGGAATTCGTCTTTGGGGCAGGCCTCGTTTAGATCACGAAAGTCGATGCAGATCCGAATCTTCCCATTCTTCTTGGCGACGGGGACGATGTTGGCTACCCAGTCGGGATGTTGTTCTTCCCGGATGAAGCCAGAATCGATGAGCTTTCTGACTTCTGATTGAATTGCCTCCATTATCTCTGGACGGAACCGTCGCTGCTGTTGTTTAACAGGCTTCATGTCCGGATTGATGTTGAGGCGATGCATAGCCACTTGAGGATCAAGTCCAGGCATGTCCTCATAATTCCAGGCGAAGACATCTATATACTCTTGTACAAGAGATATTAGATCCTTCTTCTCTGGAGGCGACAGGCCGTCACTTATGAAGATGGGCTTGGGGTTGGTCTCATCTCCTAGGTTGATCTGAACAACCTTGTCATCTGTGGGTGGCTCACGCTGTTCAAAGCGGATATCCCAAAGAGCATTCAAATGTTTGATCCAAGGATCTGTATCAGGTTGGATCATTTCTTCAACTTCATCTTCCAGATGGCCTGTTGAAACCATGTTTACTGAAAGCCCTTTGAAGATGTTGCCGACACTGACATCTGACTCCCATGATGACGTGTCTGAAGAGCAATCGTTGCTCGACGATTCTTGAGAATCAGAGGCTGATGGGACCGGAGTTGATACATAGCCCAACCCCCTGCGCGTCCGATGATAATAATCGGGGGCCTTCCCTTTTGGCACAAAGGATCGAAGTAGCGTCCTCCTTCCTTTGCCGAAGTTCAACCCGGGCTTGTTGGTTATATCGTACCCCATTTGCTTCATCATTCTGAGTGCTTTCAATTCATAATGGTCGAGCTGAGGGGATTCCTCCTCGCTTTCTGATTCTTCGCGGGGCATTGGTTCAGACGAGATTCGCCCAAAAAGTATTGGTCTTTGGCCTTTTCGTCTTGCCGGAACCAAGAATATAGATTCCTGCGCATCGCCATTATCCTGGTATGTCCCGAAAGATGATTTTACTGGTACATGCAATGATGTCAAAGCATCCATTGCCGACCAGATGTCATCGTCTACGTCGGTAGTAGTATCCGACGGTATTGAATCGGATGCACACGCAGAAAAATATTCAAATTCTAGACTTTCATTAATATACCAACCGCCTGCATCGTCGGTGGTATTATCAACATCGAGTTTATTAGTGCTCTTTACAAGTGGTTTTAACTCCCACAGGCACTTTTCTTGCTCGGGCTCAGTGTCAGCCTCATTACCAGAGTCTGGCGCCTCCAGTTGCGGGGTTTCATCCACCGGATCCTGATATAAAAGGGAATCCGTGAAATAATTCTCGACTCCCTTGAACGGATACCTTTCGGCAACCAACGTTTGCACCTTCCCACTCGCGTCAATGTATTTCATGACTTGGTGAAGAGTGGAGGGAACGATGGAGTTGCGGTGGATCCATGGTCGTCCTAGCAGCAGATTGTAGGAAGTGTCGGCATCGATGACGTAACACGTCACCTCCGACTTGAGGCTCCCAATCTGGCACTTGAGCTTGATCTTCCCCATCGGACGGGTGCCATTGGCATTGAACCCGTAGATGGTCGTCTGTGTAGGGCTCAGACGGTGAGTAGGGATGCCGAGGTGTTGCATGACTCGGCGGGGCATAATGCTCAATGCGGACCCTGGATCTACCTGAATGCGGTTCACCTCAGATGATCCGATGTAACCTGTGAAGTACAGGGGTCGATCATGTTTCCCTTTCACCTGCATATCATCTGCCGTGAAGGTGATGCAGGGGGCATTCTGGGAAGTGTGGAGGCAATCCTCTACATCTTCCTCCTTCGGCACCTGGGTCACGAAGGCCTCAGCATTCGCCAGAGCTTCTTGCAGAGCCTCTCTGGTTGACTTTGATAGCCTCAGGAGTTCATACAAGGTGATGCGTGCCGGGATGTTGGCTAGTTGAGCCAAGACATCGAAGCGGTAAGGTGTCGAGGATCCTTCCGCTGCACCTTTTGAAAGAACCCGAGAAAACCGGGTTTCTTTCTGTTTCTCCACAGGTGGTTTTGCGGAGGGCTTGGCTGGTTCTACGGCTGGTTGCGGAGAAGCCGCTGCCGTCTCGCCGTACTGCTTCAAGTATGCCTGTCCTGAACGGGTCCCCGCCATCGGTTGGCTGGGCTCTGCGGCCAGGACTATTGTTTCCTCTTCTGAATCAGTCAGCGAGGGAACATCATCCTCTGCTTCTCGGGAGGAAGCACATACCACATGGCAGGACGAAGCTTTTGCCTTGCCTTTGGACTTCCTGTTGGTTACAGTAGTCCATTGTTGTTCATCGACGAGGTCAGGGTGGACCCACATGGTTTCCCCCTGAGGTGTAGGGACGGCTACCAAGCCCTTCTCCTGCTGCTGGTGAGGGTCTGTGTTGACCACTCTTAATTCTCCCCTTGGAATAGGAGTTACCCCCGCAGGCGTTGGAGGTTGTCTCCCGAACTGGAGAACCGACGTTACATTGGCCGTGACCTTCTTCTGCTCTGGTCGGAGCTTGAGCACCTCCGCGTCAATCAAAGCCTGAAGGATGTCTTTGAAGACGTAGCAGCTTTTGGTAGGATGTCCCAACATCCTGTGGTACATGCAGTAGTTGGGATTGTCGGTCTTGCCGACTTCCTCCGGGCGTCTAATTTCAGGGAGCTTCAGTCGATTGCTCTTGTTGAGTAGCTTGAAGAGCGAATCGACGTGTTCCTCCTTGAAGGAATACTGCTTGTTGGGGCGTGGCTGGCTTGAAGAGCCACTTGCCCTGCCTGTTTGAGGTTTGGTGGGAGATTTGGTCTCCGTCGCCAAATTATCCTTCCGCTTCGTCTGGAGGGAGGTGTCTGGTGCCGGTGCACGCCTTGTCGACCTTTCCGGCCGCAGCTTGCCTTCCTCTGCCTTGACACGGGCAACAATCTCCTCAGCCTGTTCACCCTGTTGGACTAACTGCTTCCAGGTGCGGCTTTCAGTAACTCCTATTTGAGCAAGGAGTGAGGTTTGGAGGTTGTGGCGGCATGTTTCCACCAGGGTAGCCTGGGTCATACCGCTTGGGCACCGGAGTGTCGTGTTCCGAAATCTTTCCACGAAAGATTTGACGGACTCCCCTCTCCGCTGTTTGGTAGCTAAAAGGGTGGGCATTGTGACTTCGGAGTCATCTTCGAAGAAGCGTGTCAAGAACAGCTTCTCTAGATCCCCCCAGTTCTTGATAGAACCCTCCGGGAGCTTCATAAACCACTCAAAAGCCAACCCTTTCAGGGTGCCGATGAACAGTCGCGCCAGGATGGCGTCATTATCTACCACATTCCCGGTCTGGGATTTGAAGTAGTAGATGTGCTGGTTGGGTGACCCCTTCCCGTCGAATGCTTGGAGGGTTGAAGCCTTGAACTTAGGAGGGTATGGAACTAAGTCCCACTCAGCCGGATAGGGCCGGACCACTCCAGCTTCTTGGAGGTCCTTGTGATTGGCAAGGGCCTCGAGGCGTCGTTCCAATTGACTCATCCTCTTAGCATGAGTCTTCTCCTGGTCTTGGTCGCTTCTTGCCTGCGACGAGGGCTTGGACACATCCGAGGTAGATCGTCGTGTCTCGTCGGAAGGTTCGGAGGGTGGGCTTCCTCCCTTTCTCCCTTTCCCCTTTGGCCGTCTAGGAGGAGATCTCGCTCTTTCTTCAAGCAATTTCTCAAGCATATGCTTGAGGGAGTCAATGGATCTCTGTTGAGAGGCGATTATATCCATCTGGTGCTTCTGCGTCTGTTCTAAACGCCTGGCCGTCTCCTCAGGAGTGTCTGCCATGTAGGCGGAAGCCTCCTTCTCGACGGAAGAGTTTGAAGCCTGCGACTCCACTATAGCGGAGTGAGAATTACCCATTCTAATGCCGCGGGCTAAGGCATTATAGTCAATTGGGGGAATGGCCCCTGTCCGGGTGCGAGTGTGTTGATACACCCCCTCCGGCTCAGAGTCAGATTCCTCTGAGTTGACCATTGGTTGTTTTCCCTTACTTCTGCTAGTCATGTTTGCAGTAAGCTCCGGGTATTCAACATCTGAGAAGGTTCTCCTCCTGTGGGAGCGTCTTCTTTTGGCTGACGGGGGAATCAGGGTCAGCTGTCTGATTAAGGACTGCTGGTGCACGCCTGATCCATAATGGCATCCAGAGAGCATATGGATGAGTTGTTGACAGCAGCATGACGAAGTGGCTTGATTGGCACTTCTTTTCCTTGTCAAATAATCCCTCAAATCCGTGGGAGGGGATTAAAGAGACTGGTCTCGCAACGTCGAAGACGGGAGACAGTCATGTGCTGTTCAGCCTGGACGCAGACTTCAGGGACGCGGCTCTCATGACGCGACTGTATGACGCGCGCGCGAGTCTCGCGTTGCTGCCTGATGCGTTTAGGCAGAGTTGCTTGAGAGAGAGTGGGCTGCTGGGCCCCACGCCTATGAGTGCGTACTTCCTGCGTTTGAAAAGACGCGGAGGTTTCACCCTGGCGTTTGATGAGTTGGTCCTCGGAGGACTCAACTTGAGGAGTATCGCGTTTGGGTCGCCAAACGCGGATCTCACGCACTGGACGAGGTGCGGGCAAGGCATCAGATTGTACGCCGCGTCCACCCCCGTCAGACAACCAACGGTTCCGACTTGGAGTTGACGCGCGCGTCTCCTCTGTCGACGCTCAGCATTCCGGTTGCGTCGAGGAGGTGGAGAGAAACCAACAACATCCTGGTTTATAGAACCAAGAGTGTTCACCACGCGGGTCTCCTGAGAGACGTTGACGCGGGTATTCTGCGCGACGCAGTTGATCGCAGCAGCAGTGGTGCCTGGGACCACGCGGGCCTTCTGGGAGGCGTTGGCGCGTGTGTTCTGTGCGACGCGGTTGATCGCAACAGCAGTGCCTGAGGTCACGCGGGCCTTCTGGGAGGCGTTGGCGCGTGAACTTGTCTTGGCACAGTGGGCATCGGCACCCGGCAGAGCCTCAGATTGGGCTTCGGGTAGCTTTTCAGTTGAGACCCTGCGGCAGACGCGGGTCTTTGGGCTCTTGGAGCTAGAAGAGAGGAACTCTTCATACTTCGCCTGGTCGAACTCGACAACGAGTGTTTCGACCATCTTCCCCTTACGGAGAACATCATCCTGCGCCACGATCTGTTCGTCAGTGACGAAAGTATTCCCCAGCGGAGTCGCCATCTCTTGTTTGACACGGAAAAGGGTGGCTGGTGTAACGTTTCCTTGAATCAGATGAAAAAATTACAGCCGGCTTAATCTTCCGGTTACAAGGGAGGGGGAATATTGAATCTTGAATTCCCCCTTTGTTTAGTGCTGGGTTCTTCGGGTGGCGGTGGAGAGTGAATCTTGTTCTCCGTTGACCGGATGACTGTTTGGACCGTCGGGGATCTTCTCTTCGGTCGGTAGAGGGAGTAACTCAGCTCCGTCTACCAAAACTCTAGAATAGGAGGTAGGCGAAGAGCGGCTAGTACTCAGTAAGCTCGCTGAAGGGTTTTCTCTCTCTCTGTCGATGATCTCTCCCTTTTTTTTTTCTCGGAATCTCTCTCTTGCCCGATAATCGTCGTCGTCCTCCTCCTTCAATAGTGACGGGACTATTTATAGGGTTTTTAGGGGGTGATCGTGCCCCCTAAAAGTGCTCCACGATGAGGGCCAACTTCCCCGCTACATGGGCGGTGGATGGCGCCATAATCGGGGTGGTTACAACCAAGGTGGGGGCACCTTGTTGCTGAGACGCGGGCTTCGGGCCGACGCGCCTTGATGCTGAGACGCGGGCTTCGGGCCGACGCGCCTTGATGCTGAGACGCGGGCTTCGAGCCGACGCGCCTTGATGCTGAGACGCGGGCTTCGGGCCAACGCGCCTTGATGCTGAGACGCGGGCTTCGGGCCGACGCGCCTTGATGCTGAGACGCGGGCGTTGAGGCAACGCGCCTTGATGCTGAGACGCGGGCTATCTCTCGCGTCTTGATTGTCACATTTAGCCTTGCGCCTGGATCTTGGATCTCTGTGTTTTGGTGGCTTGTCTTGGTGATTTTTAGACAGCCTACATTGTCAAGGTCACCTGCATAGTCTGAATCCACATAGCCTATGCATTCTTGCTTCCCGGTGTTGTCCTTCTCAAATACGAGGCCTACATCAACAGTACCCTTGATGTATCTCAGGATCCATTTCACAGCTTCCCAATGACCCTGACCTGGATCATGCATATATCTGCTCACCATGGAGACTGCCTGTGATAGATCTGGCCTTGTACATACCATCGCATACATCAAACTACCCACAACATTGGCATATGGAACATGAGACATATGTTCACGATCTTGAACACTCCTTGGAGACATCTTCGCTGACAACTTGAAGTGCGGCGCCATTGGTGTACTAACAGTCTTAGTATCATTCCCGATATTAAACCTCTGCAGTACCTTCTCCAGATAGCCCTTCTGAGTCAAGCTTATCCTGCCAGCATCTCTGTCCCTTGTGATCTCCATGCCCAATACTTTTCTTGCTTCCCCCAGGTCCTTCATCTCGAACTCGGACGATAACGTCTTCTTCAGAGAATCAATAGCAGATCTTGACCTAGAAGCAATCAGCATATCATCTACATAGAGAAGTAGATAGATATACTCCCCTGATGGTAACTTGTTGTAGTACACACATGGATCGAAGTGGCTTCGTGTGTACTTCTTCTTTCTGATGAAGCTGTCAAATCGCTTGTACCACTGTCTAGGAGACTGCTTCAAACCGTACAGCGATTTCTTCAGCTTACATACCAACTCCTCTTTCCCTGCAGCTTTGTAACCTGTGGGCTGATTCATGTAGATCTCCTCCTCAAGATCGCCGTGGAGAAAGGCGGTCTTCACATCAAGTTGGTCAAGGTCCAACTCGTTCTGCGCCACCAAAGCCAATAGAATCCGAATAGACGAGTGCTTCACTACCGGGGAGAACACCTCGTTGTAGTCGATTCCTTCTCTCTGTGCGTAGCCTTTAGCCACCAGCCTTGCCTTGTAGCGCACTTTATCTTCTTGGAGTGATCCCTGCTTCTTAGCAAATACCCACTTGCACCCTATGGCTTTCTTCCCCTTGGGCAACTTGGTCAGTTCCCATGTGTTGTTCTTATAAAGAGATTGCATCTCTTCATTCATGGCCCCTTTCCATAACTCAGCTTCTGAACTGATCTCAGCTTCCCTGAAAGTAGATGGAATAGCCTCTTCAACAACTGGAAGTGCATGTGCAATAACCATATCGGTGGTGAGCCAGCCAGGTCTCCTAGCATTCCTCCTTGGTCTTTCAACTGCAGTGGGGTCTGGAACAGTACCCATGACCTGTTCCTGATCCTCTTCAACAACTTCAGCATCTTCTTCTGCAACTTGATCACCTCCCTGTGTCACCTCAGGAATGATCCTCACTGATACTGAATCTTCTAGAGAAGGTGGATCTGCATCACTCTCCACCTGCTGCAATAGCTCCTTGGTCTTGCTAGTCTCCACCTGCTGGGAGACCGTAGGCTTCATCATCGAGGCCTCGTCAAATGTGACATCCCTGCTGATTATGAACTTGTTGTCCTGTTGGTCCCAGATCTTGAACCCCTTGGTTCCTCGCTTGAAGCCAACAAATACCCCTTTCTTTGCTCTCGGATCCAATTTGTCTTCTTTGACATGATAGTAGGCTGGACATCCAAATACCCGGAGCAAATCATAATCCACAGCAGCTTTACCAGACCAAGCTTCAAGAGGAGTCTTCCCCTCTATTGCAGACGACGGCAACCTGTTCACGAGATGGCATGCATGCCCCAAAACTTCAGCCCAAAATTTCTTTGGCAGTCCTGCATTTGACAACATGCACCGAACTTTCTCTAGCAAAGTCCGGTTCATTCTTTCAGCCACCCCATTTTGTTGCGGAGTTTCTCTTACTGTGAAGTGCCTCTCTATGCCCTCATCAAGACATAACTTTTGGAAAGGATCTGATTTGTACTCTCCTCCATTATCAGAACGGAGAACCTTGACCTTCCTTCCCGTGCTTCTCTCCAAATTAGCCTTCCACTTCACAAACAATTCTAGGACTTCATTCTTGTGTCGCATAGTGTACACCCAGCAGCGCCTAGAATAATCATCGATGAACGACACAAAATAGTGGTTTTCCCCAATTGATGCAGTCTTGGTAGGTCCCCATACGTCTGTGTGAACATAATCAAGAATGCCTTCGGTGCAGTGTGAAGCTGTGCCAAACTTCACCTTCGTCTTCTTGCCTATGATGCAATGTTCACACAGATCCAGCTTGCAGGTCTCTGCACCATTCAGCAGCCCCTTTCTTACAAGAGCTTGTAATGATTTTTCCCTGCATGTCCCAGCCTCATGTGCCACAGCCGGGTCGAATCTTCCTTCTGACTGGTAGAAGCTGCCACCTGCCCTGTCACTGTACTACCCTTCAAGTAATACAAATTGTTCCGGCGGTCGGCCTTCAACACCACCATTGAGCCCTTTGTCATTTTAAGAACACCTTCTTTAATAGACACTCCGAGCCCCAATGATTCCAAAGCACCCACAGAGATCAAGTTCCTCTTCAGCTGAGGTACATATCTCACTTCTTTCAGCTCCCTCACCATCCCATCAAACATCCTGATCGGAATAGTGCCTACACCCTCCATGATGCACGGATGATCATCGCCCATGACGACCGAGCATCCCTCCAACTTCTCAAGACTGGTAAACCAATCTCGATTAGGGCATACATGATATGTAGCACCTGTGTCTAGGATCCACTCGTTATCCCCCGAGTAGCCTACGACGGGAGCGGTCACTGAAAAGGAGAACACCGAAGAATCTGAATCTGAACCATCTGCCTGTGATTTACCGCTCGCAGCCTTCTTCACTCTTGCTAGATTTGCCTAGATTTTGATTCCTTCTTCTTCCCCTTGTACTTTGGACAGTCAACCTTCCAGTGCCCAATCTCTTTGCAGAAAGCACACTGATTTCTTTAAGATCCTTGAATCCCGGCCTGGACTTCGATCTTCCCCTGATCTCCTTTCCCTTTCTAGATGAACCTCTGCCTCTCACCTCCAATGCCTCCGCTGATGACCCTGACTGAGAAGGATGCCGCTCCTTCTTTCTTGTCTCATAGCTCATCAATGCAGACGACACCTCATGGTAGTCCAAAGTCTGTCTACCATTGATAAACGTCATAGTGAATGTCTCATACTCCTCCGATGGGAGCGAGTTCAGGAGAATGACTGCCTTGTCTTCCTCTTCTACCTTGACATCCACATTTATCAGATCTGTAAGAAGCTTTGTAAACCGGTTTATGTGTTCATTTACTGTGCTCCCCCTCTTCATCCTGAACTGATACAGCTTACTCTTAAGCTGTAACCTGGATTCCACGCTCTTTGTCAGGTACTTCTTTTCTAGGGTTTCCCACAGTTTCTTTGCAGACGTCTCATGTTGCACAAGGTATTTGATATCCTGTGTCAAGCATGAACGAATCAAGCCACATGCCGATCTATTCATCTTTGCCCATTCCTCATCGGTAGTAGTGTTCTTCTTCCTCTCCAATAGGAGAGTATCCTCCAGATTAGATGCGTTCAACGCATCCATCACCTCACACCTCCACATCCCAAAATTGTTAGTGCCATTGAACTTAACAACTTCGATTCTAGGGTGAGTATTCATTGTTCTAACAGATGCAACTTCCTCTGCCATTGAGATTCTTTCCTTGACCCTCTAACTATGCGGAAGATCAAATAACTTGAAAAATAGATCTATTACCGAGATAAAAATGTGATTTTTACCTCTCCCGTGAAACCTTAGCTCGAGTTTCTCACCAGATCTATTTCACCATCGATCCAAAAAACCCTCCTTGAGTCCTCCGGAGATCGACACACGATCCCTCGAACACCCAATACCTCAGATCTGAGATCGACACACGATCTCCACCGGATCCGATCTCGAGGCCTCCGGATCTACAGAAATCCCAAAGAGCAACCTAGATGCTCTGATACCACTTGTTGCGCGCGGGAGACAACAACCAATAGAGGATCCAATCAATCTCAATCACAAAGAACAATGAAATCAAATCACGAAGAACAATCAATCGCAAAAACAGGATCTAACGAGGTTCGGCCAACGTGCCTACGTCCTCGGGGCAATCAATGGAGAGATTTGTATTAGGGAAGATGATTACAATGGCTTCTTAGCCTCTTTGAATACAAGAGAACCCTAAGCCTTTTCTTCTTTCAGGTTAGAAACCCTAGAAACAGCCCAGATACTATTTATACTCGCTGCTCCGCAATTTGCGGAGCAGCAGATTTTTGCCCAAACCCGTCGACCGGTCGACCGGTCCGGTCGACCGATACTTACTGAGACTAATTTCTTCTGGTCGGTCGACCGCGCCGGTCGACCGATTCTCGCTGAGAGTTTGGTCTTCTTCCAGGTCGGTCGACCGTGCCGGTCGACCGAAACTCACTGAGAGTTTTCTCCTTCAGAGCGGTCGACCGGTCCGGTCGACCGCCTTCACCTGTGCACGTTGTGCACGTCGGTCGACCGGTCCGGTCGACCGACCTTCTGCTGCTGCTGTTTTCTGCTGGTTTCTGCTGCTGTCTTCTTCGGCTTTTGTCGTCGACTTCCTCGACGATCTTCGACAGCACATCACCTCCTTTAATATTCTCTCTCCTCCAACAGTTTTACCAGTGGGCTTTGTTGAACATCTCTCGTGTGTGCTAATGAACATGTGAATGACAACCGACTTGCTTAGGAGTAATACGCATCATACTCATCTTTTGTTTTACTTATTGGCACTCTCACATTTAAAATAAGTGGGGTCTATATCTCCTCGGTAACAGTGTTGTTCACAGGATTTATTTGCTTTTATTGTTGAGTCTGCAAGTGAATAAATTTCGTTCGAATATGAAAATTATTTTCCCTTAAGAGCCCCTACCACGGTTTAAAACTCTACCAAAGCACTGTAAGGATTCAGCTGCTGCGAAAATATAATATTTAACATACGCTTTAAATATATTCAGATTAAGACAATGTAAATCTGAGTTATTTTAACCCATATTGATAAACATTTATTCGACAACGTAAATCTGGGCTATAAAATGTTCCAACCCAAGCTTCTCACCAGTGCGTTAAACTTAATATATATATATATATATATATATATATATATATATATATATATATATATATATATATATATATATATATATATTTTGGATAATCAGAAAAGCAAAGAAAAACAACAAAGGAACAAAAGAAAAGTAAGATACAAGTGATCAAGTGCCATCTTCAGAGAGAGGATCGATACCCAGTTCTTTGAAGGCCTCTATATCCTATTCAGTTAGTTCTTCTTTTCATCACATTGAGAGTAGCCCGTGACGCGAGAGTAGCCAGTCCGTTAACCTGTTGCCAACCAAGGCCTGAATTTTCAATGGGCCAAAATAAAAGTCATTTCAACTGGGCCTAGGTTTCTAGACTGCTGTCGGCCTAGGAAAACCAGTGGTATACGCGTACAGGAACGTAGCAGCATGTAAACTCCCATTCTACGCACGTCACCTTAATTTGGCAGTTTCTGTTAGATATTCCGCCTTCAGTATCTATCTCAAAGGAATCGCGTAGAAATATCCTCCTCAGTTCTATGAATCATCTGCACCCACGTCGATGAGGAGTCTCTTCTGCAGGCTGCAGCTAACGCTCGTGTGGCCGGCGTTGCTCCACTTGGACCCACTCCTTGCTCCTTGACACTTTTGGAGTCCGTCCCTTGTTTCTTTTAACCAACAAGTGTCACTACTGCTTTCTGGCTTTATATTTTTGTATAAATTTGTTCCCATCTCGGAGATTACTTCTTCACAGCAAAAACCAATCTCATTTCAGCAACAAAAGGCGAAAAGAGAGAGAGTTAAGAGAGATGTCTGGTTTGGTTGAGATTTGCGGTGAGTTCTCCAAGGTCAGCAAGAAGCAGCAAATTACTGCTTCGAGCTCCAATTTGGAGAGCAGTAGTACTAGTTGTGGCATTGTGTCGACTACTCAGCAAAGAGAAGGTGAGGAGATCAAGGGGAAGATGAAGCGGAGTTTGACGCTCACCGAGTCTGAGGCCACTATATGCATGCTGCTCATGGATCGATTTGCGCCCAGTTGATAAATGATCAATTTCTTGCTTGCAGTAGTTATTGTATATTTCGGAGCCGGAATAACTTTTCTTGGTCCTTTTGGCTAAGATCAAGTGTATATGTAGTGTACACAGTGCATCCTGTGGGATGCAACTGTATTACATAATTCGGGACTAATTTCCAGAAATTTGGTTGCCTTTTCTTTTCTAGCTTCCTCTTCTGTACAATTTAGTTTTGGCTCCTTTGTTTGTGTGATATTGTGATGATGGTAATATGGACTTGGGTCTTTCTGTCAAGATCATCCAACAATGGCAAGCTCAGCAGCATTATTCATTGATCTGCTAGCAGTAAATTTAGGGCATGTTTGATTACCTGTGCCTGAAAATTTACATTTTGACATATGATAGAATTTGGAAGAGAGATCTTTACTTTGTTTGTGGTGTTTGTGAATTGTAAAGAATTTCTATTGAGTTGGAATTAAGTCACAGGCACTTTTCTCATACAGATTGCATTTATTACATGACAAAAGTTAATTGAAAGAACGAAAAGAAAACTTAACATGTGGAATGAAATATCAAAAAACAGCCAATTACAAGTAACCATGGCTTGTAAATCTCTCCCCAAAAGATGAAAATTTGGAATTGAAATCCAACAACCTCTAATTTCTCTAGCTCAAATCCAGTTTGGACAAGTTTCGTTAACTTGCACGTTAATGGAAAACTAAATTTGGAATGCATTGATAAACATAGAAAAAAAAAAGGTAAAGAAAATTGAACAAGGAACTAATTTTGGATAAGCAGAAGAATTAGCATCTTAATTTCCCTCACAAAAAATATACAAGGGACTCTGCAGGACTCCTAATTCTGTGCACCATCTATCTAAACATTAAAAGGAAGTGAAAGCAAGAAACAAGTGCTACTGCTTTCCCCCTTTTACGTTCCGCAAATCAGAACCCCACTTAAAAGATTTCAGTCGGAACTCAGAAAAAATATGAGATCTGTCCCCTAATTTTTAAGCCTGTTGTCAACTCTCTTGATCCGATTCATATCAACTATATTGCAAAAAAATTTATTCACATTCCCATCTGCTTTATGTTTTACTCATGCTCGTCCACGCTAACAGAAATATCCCGGGTTCGTGTTTATTCAACTGTTGCAATAAACCACAGAGCCAGTTATTGATTGCCAGTAGGAAAAGACCGCCCATGCTTACACTCTTTTAGGGACTTCAGCCTTACAGGTAATTCCCTAACTGCCACTGGCATTTAGCTCATACATATCGATCTACAGACAGAATCTCTCTTGCATACTGAAGTGCGGAATCAACAGACTCTTATTCCAATCTTTTCGCTGAAGTAACATACAATCTTCTTCCAGTAAGAGAAGTAAATAGCCTCTTGAACTTGACAGCAACATAGTGAAAGGCCCGCTGAGCCTTTGTGGCATCACCATTATGGTCTCGGTCTTTGCTTCTGTTGTTGCTGTTGCTGTTGGAACGGTGGCGGCTAGAAATCACACAGCGCCAAAGGAGATCTCTCAATCTTCTGCTCAAAAAGATCAAATTTGTTGAGTATCAAAAGAAAATCCATGATGTTCCCGAAGAGCCTCTTGCTCTCCATCGTTCTGTTTATGTAGACACTTGCGTCTTCATAGTACTCATGATTGTCACTCAGGGCAACACATAAGATGACTATTCGCACATCTTCAAACATATCCAGCCACTTGCAATTCCCCCCTAAGCCCTTTGTAGGAAGTCTAATGAGTTGATATACCTGCAATAGATTAAAAAAAATGTTAAATAAAGGGATGTTTGGTTGTCGTAATTGGTCGTAATTCGTAAGTCATAATTAGTAAAGTCTTTTACAGTTGTAAATGAATTACATGCATGTAAGTTTTACGGTGTTTGATTGGTAATATAAAGTTATAAGTGGGAAAGTGTATTATATTTTACGGTGTTTGGTTGTCGTAATGTGTAAGTCGTAAGTGAAAAAGTTGACCACAAAATTAACTATTTGGTGATTAGAAAAGTTTTAATATTGCAAATAAATATTAAAAATGCTAAATATTAAAAAAATTTAATATTAATATAAAAAATAATACAAATTTGCATGGCCACAAAATTAACTGTAACTGGGCAGTGAGTGAGTGGTAATTGGGTTGCAAGTGAGTGGCAGTTGAGTTGCATAAGTCTTTTACGAATTACGGTACAAACAAACACCGTAGTTGTAACTGGGTTGTAAGTCATTTACGAATTACGGCCTTTTACGCGAAACAAACAGCCCCAAAGTGTAATACTGCTCAGTATTGCATTTAAAATTTCAGGTTAGCGCCTGTTTGGCTAAGAGTGGAAGTGAGGAAGTGAAGAAGTAAGGAAGTGGTAATAGTTCCTTTTGGAATTTAGGAATTTGTTAGTAAGTTTTTCGGTGTTTGGATGTTATTGGGAAGTGTGATTTGAAAAATGTTATGTCTTTTCCGGTTTTTAGATGATAATGTGGAAGTGAAAATGAAAAGTTGACCACAAAGTTGACTGCAAAATAATATTAAAATAAAAATTAATTAAAAAATAAAAATGGACCGCAATTAGAATGCAAGTGAGATTTACATGATCAAAAAATTAACTGTTTTGTGCTACAACTTATTACAAATGAGATTTACATAACCACAAAATTAACTGTAGCACTCTGGAAGTGAGGAAATAGTTGTGTAAAAGAGAAAAGAGAAAAAAAAAAAAAGGGTTTCTTATTATCTTTTGCCAGTGTTTGGATAGATAAGGAAGTGGGCAATTATACTTCCCCATTTCCTTACTTCTGCCTACTTCCTTGCAACCAAACATGCCGTGAAAGTTCTGCATCTTAAGTTGAAAAGTTAAATCAATCTTAAACACAATAATAGCCACGTCAACTTTCTCCCAATTAGGGGAGGAAAAAAGTGTCTTGGCTTTCATGCAATTTTTCTTAAGGAAAATCTCAGAATATTCATCAAGTCTAAACAAATAATATATGAGATAATATCTGGTATTTGGAACTAATAATTTTTGGTGATAACTACTAGGGGTTGTTTGGTTAGAGGTGGAAGTAAGGAAGTGAGGAAGTAGTAATAGTTCTTGGAACTAGAGAATTGGTTAGTGAGTTTTTCGGTGTTTGATTTGAATGTTGTTGGGAAGTATGGTTTGAAAAATATTTTGTCTTTTACGGTGTTTGAATAGTAATATGAAAGTGAAAGTGAAAAAGTTGACCACAAAGTTGACCGCAAAATAATATTAAAATAAAAATTAATTAAAAAATAAAAATTAGATTATAATTAGAATGCAAGTGAGATTTACATGACTACAAAATTAACTATTTTGAGTTACAACTTATTACAAATGAGATTTACATGACCACAAAATTAACTGTAGCATTCTGAAAGTGAGAAAGTAATTGTGTAGAAGGGAAAAGAGAAAAGGAAAAAAAGTTTTCTCATTTCCTTAAATAATAAAGAGTATTTCTCATTAACCTATCAGGAACAAAAATATCATAAGCTCAAATTGGTACTTAATCACAAGTTAATCATACTCATATAGCTTTTTATAAATTGAATTTAAAGTGAAAGGTGAATGGATCAAGACAACTCTCTCTAATTTTAGGACCATTAGTAATCACATAACCACCCCCAATAATTTCTGAGAAGACCCACACAACTCTTGATATTCATGAAATGTTCAGAAATTGAATTCAAAATGAGAAAAGAATGGGTCAAGGCAAAATCTCCCTTACCTCAATTTGAGCTAACACCCCATATGTTGGTGTTGTGTCCATGCCCTAGCGCACCCGTCTGCACCCTGGGTTTGTTGCTAGCTACTACAGCAGCATCTGTGTCATACCCCGCTTCCCAAAATACGGAATACGGGTACGTGACGATAGCCAGCAGATACTCATGAAGAGAGAAATCTCTTTCGTGAATACCTTACGCTGCAGTAAATGAGCCAAATTCTCGCATACATATACAAAAGACAACCAAAAATTTCATTTCACATAAAAAACATACATCTAAAATAGTCTTTGTCTGGATACAAGATTGAAAACATAACAAAGTAGAAATAAAAGAAGATACAATTTTGGCATCGGAATATCATAACAAGACAAAATGCCAAAATACATAAGATAAGAAACGTCGGACTCATGCCTGATAATCTTCCTGAGTTCCTTCGAACAGTGGCTCGTCAGTCTCCTCCAGCTCTGATGCTAAAAAATCAAGGTTCGTCAGAAGCGGACCAGCAAGTGCACACACGAGAAGATGTAACAATAATATGAAAATGTGAAAGTAAAGGCCATATAAGTAGAGCACTGGAATCAATGAATCATAAATCTGACGGTAATATAAACTGACAGGTAAGATACCAATGAGAGTAACAGAACAGTCAGGTGAAATAAGGTCATGTATGTATACTATGACATGTATATAATGAACATGAAGCACCCTGGACGAGTAATGTCATATATCATAATCATCAGGTCACACGATCTCAAGATCACAAGTTAAGAATCATTTGGCAAGTCCAGGAACATCATGTAATCAAGATTATCCATGTCATAAATGATAATTCTAAGTCTAGTATGTTTTATTATCCTAACTAATGCAGCTGTCCTGTGCCCCATCCCACATGACAACTACATATCAAACAAGTGATGTGTTAATGGATCCTGATAGCAGGGAGAAACAGTTCACTGTACTCAGGTATTATGTAACATGTAATAACAGGAGCGCGCATAAATAACAAAATCACGTGTGGCGTCCAAACCCACAAGGGGTCGCCCTTCTAAGCACACCTCCCTGGATTTCCCCTGCTACAGTCTCCCCCAATAACCCCGGCTTGGTTAATTTTATTAATTAATGTAAATGCAAGATAATGTGTGACTCAGCGTGACAGGATTAGGGACCAGTATTAAGAGTATTCAGTGTCAAATATTAGTTACATTACATATCAAAATTTCGGAAAAAATAGAACATGGTGATAACAATGAGTGAAAGATGCATAATAGTATAAATGATGTCAGTGTATTAGGATGTAGACATAATCATAAAATATGAATCATGACATAGGGTGACGTCAACGTACTTGTACAATATTTACTAATTTATATTTATACTTGAATGATTATTTATGTATCAAACATCCTATGCATGCATGTCTTACAATACATGAGATCAAAGAAGGACATGAAAATTGAGATCGGAAAGGAATTTATAAACTAACAAAGGGACACAAAGGAGAGAGAGGGTATGTGTACTTGCCTGATGTCGTTAAAATCTGAATTCCTGTAACTGCAACCGGCTCTGGGTAAAATTCACGGCCTAAATATTATGTGACTTAATTAGAGACTTGACATGTTATTTATTAAGTGATAAGTTAAGTGATAATGTATTTTTTACTATTTATTATAATTTTGGTTGGTTAATATTTTCAAATAATTCAATTTCTGAAGTTATAGCAGCTATTTAAAAACATAATTTCATACTAAAATACTTGCATAAGCTAATAAATTGATGTGTAATATTTACATATTACTGAACTATGAATTTTATATTTTTTTTGTGCTATTTAGTAATTTATTGGTCATTTTAAAATAAAATATCATTGAATAGTAATTATAAAAATATTTAATTTCATGTTATTCTAAGTGATATTATATCAAAATAATTTTATAGAGTTTCAAATTTAGTTTGTGATTTTCTGTGAATTTTCTGAAATTTTCTGTGAATTTTCTGGAATTTTCTGAATTAAAATAAACCTAAAAATCAATAAAAATAAATAAAAAGCTTAACGGGTCTGTTGCTACAGTAATGAGTTTGGGTCTGGTTTGCTATAGTAAATGCTACAATTATTTTTCTACTTATTTTTATTTTATTTCTTTCTTTTCTTTTCTTTTTCTTTTTCTTTTACTTTTTCTTTTTTTTTTTCCTTTCTTTCTTTTTCTCTTTTCTTTTTTTTTTATGGGGTCGGGTTTGGGTCTGTAAAACAGACCCGAACCCAGGTCTGTATACAGACCCGAACTGGGTCTATGCCCAGCACAGACCCAGTCGGTTCTGGCTGAGCTCGACCAGGCCAGACCCAGGTTGGGTCTGGTCTGGCCCAGGCCTGGCCTGGTCTGCACTGTGCTGTGTGCTGTGCATTGTGCACAGCACAGTCTAGTTTTTTTTTCGATTGTAAATAAATTTCTAAAAATAAATTAAAAATCATGATAATTAGGAGGCATATCCTAAGTGTTCTACAAAATTTTATTGTGATTTTAGCATGTGTTTTACAAGGTGAAATTAAAGCTAACATGTAACGCATACTACGTGTTCGGTGAAATGCCACAACGAACTAAATTCTGAAAGATCACCTAGAGGGGGGGGGGTGAATAGGTGATTATGCTAATCTAGTCAACTCAATGCGGAATTAAAAACTAATTTACAATTTCAACAAGAGATGCACACAACCAAGCCAAGCATATAAGTATGTATGAGCAATATGAATAAATGCAGGGCACAAAGTAAAGAGAGAGAGAGAGAGAGTCAATGAACAAGCGCAAACACCAAGATATGTTTCGAGGTTCGAGCACCCAGCTCTACATCCCCGCCTTCACCCAGAAGGATTTTAAGTCCACTAGCTTGTCCACAAAGGACTCCCACAAAGGGAACCTCCACCGAGGATTTGGGGCAATCACAATACAAGGAGTACCCAACTCCTCTCCTTACAAACACAACCTCCTCCTTGAGGCACAACTCCAAGCCAACAAACAATCACCTCACAACCCGAGGGATTAGCACAAAGCCAAGCAAGGATCACCTCATAACTTGAGGAATACAAACCACTTGCACAAACAACCTCCTCAACCCAAGAGGGAAAAGCACAAAGCAAAGTATAGAGGGTTTACAACTTGGTGGTTCAACAACAACCACAAACAATCTCTTTTCCCACACACAAAGATCTTATAGAAAAGATAGTAGATTTTTGCTCAAGTGTGGAGAAAACCAAGGGATTTGAAACCAGCAACTCAAAGAAAATCTTTGGGAAAAAATAGAAATGAAGATAGTGAAGTTCAAACAAAAACTTTTCTCAAAATCCCTTTTCTTTGGTTTTTCAAACCCTAATAAAAACACCAAAAAGATTGTTCAATTTGAATCCAAAAACCTCTTTTAATAGCTGTGAAAACACCAGAGAGTAAGGAAAAATTCGCACAAAAAATCTTAGAGAAAAACTCTTACCAAAGGGGTATTTATAGGCAAATCTGGAAACTAGCCGTTGGCAGCAGTTTTTGCCAAAATAACCGGTCCGGTCGACCGCCCAACGGTCAATTTTTGCCCGTTAGCAGCTACCGGTCGACCACCCCGGTCGACCCAAACAAACAGAGAGCTCTGCTCTCAGTCCGGTCGACCGGTCCGGTCGACCGTCCCAGTGTCTCCAAACGTGCACAGATCTATGCACGTCGGTCGACCGGCCCGGTCGACCGACTTCATCCTAGTCGACTTGGTCAGTTGACTTAGTCGACTGGTGAAGCCCGGAACAGAAAACTGGATTAGAAACATATTTAAAAATTCTTTTATCTTTTCTAAAAATCACCAAAAATAGTTTTATCATTTTGCATTGATATATAAACATGTGGTAAAAAGTTTAGCTCAAATATCAATCAATATGAACTATTTTTGTGTCTAATCATTTTTACCAAAAATCAAAAACTGTATTTTCTAAAACTTGGATTTTGAATAGAAAATACGTTTTGTCCAAAACTCTTCCAAATACAAAAACATGATATTTAAACACACTTAAGCATGATGCATATGGATAGAAATCCAATATACATGAAACAAATATATATCATAGTTTTTGTCATTAATTCCAAAATATGTTTTGTCAAAAATACCAAAACATATAACACATGAATAAGGGAGTCAAAACTAAGTTTGTCTAGGAAATTAAAGCATGCATGTATATAGAACAAATCATATATACATTAAACCATGTAAACTTGTTTTGATCTATCCATTCATGAAAACCAAGATCGGTTAAACCTAAAACCGAAAAACCAAAAACCAATATTCAAAACATGAAACGTGTGTGTTGTGAACTTGAGCATAATCATACTATTCTAATCTTTACAAATTTGGATCTAAACACAAAACTAAACTATGGTACCGAAGTCTTCTTGTAGAGCGCAATCTCCAAGCCGACTCGATCCAAAACTCCTTGATCCATCGAGCAAGTGCTATATGTGATCTTTGACGCTCGGGCTCTTGAATCAACATGTGAAAGATGTGTGGAGGCTTTCACCAACTAATAACTTGATTAATGATCTGAAACTAAACTCACAAGATTATTAGTACACATAACTACATGAGTTAATCATCATCAAAACTAGAGTGGAAGGCCTTTGGGCCAACAATCTCCCCCTTTTTGATAATGACAAAACTCATGAAGTTATATATGCATGGACTAAAGTTAAGCTTCAAAGAAGCTCCCCCTTAACTCATGCATAACCAAATAAACATAATGAATATGCAATGAAGGCTCTTAAACATGAAACATGAAACATGCATACCTATGCATAAACAATAAAGGGTTCTAGATACCAATGAAATGTTCAATTACAAAACATGCTCTAGATACCAATTCCAATGAAATGTTTAAAACAAGACATGCTCTAGATACCAATTACACTCTAGATACCAATTACAAAACATCCAATTACAAAACATGCTTTAGATACCAATTAAAATTAAACTAAATTAAACTTAATATATGCAAAACAAAAACATGCATATATAAACCCAAATTCTTCTCCCCCTTTTGTCAATCATCAACAAAGGGGTAAAAATCAAAACAAAATCTTCTTTCTTTTTAATACAAGGAATCAATTTTTAATAAGGGGTAAAAGCAAACCCAATATCAATTGAAAAGTCTATTAAATATTTCTCCCCCTTTTTGTTCGAAACAACGAATCAATAAAAAATAATATTTTTCCCCTTTGTGTCTAAAACAAAAACAAAGTCAATTAGGGGTGACAATCAATTAAGGTACCAATTAAAAATATGTCAAAGAGTAGCATCTTGATACCAATTAAAAGGAAACAAACAAAACAAGAAAAAAAATATTGATACCAATTTTAAGCAAAAACACATGAAACATCTTGATGCCAATGAAAGTAAACATAATAAATTTTGAACGTCTAAAACACAAATATTTTGATACCAATTGTAAATCATTTTCATTTTAAACATATGATACCAATTTGAAATTTTCAATCATAAAGTAAGGGAGTGGGAATCAAATACTAATTGAAAGACAAAATCAATTTTTCTCCCCCTTTATGAAATACCAACTAAAATAATGCATAGGCTTGATATCAATTTAAAAGTAATCAATTTGAAACAAAATTGAAACTCAAGCACTAGCATAAACAAGATTTTGCGCTTAAAGATGTAGGGATATAATAAGCACAAATAAAACATATATATGTATGAAAAATAGATACCAATAGAAATTGATATTCTTGAAATGAAGCATACATACATACAAACACATATGAGTATACAAGAAATGTCAAGATTGATACCAATTGAAAGAATTCAATGATACCAATTAAAATAACAATAATATCAAATGTATAACTCATATTATCTATACCTCCCAATCATGGTTCAAGATTTAAATGATTTTCATTATAAAACATGCATGAACATGATCTCCCATCCATCCTCCCATAGAAGGTAGGGGTTTTCAAAAATAGGTTTGAAAGTAGGCTTTGTTTGAAAATCTCTACCATAGAGAAGAATACGAACTAGTTATAGGAAAAACTTTTAAAACTAGTACGAAATTCTTCAAGTAAGGAATAAAACACAATTATTTTTCATGAAACACATGTAAATCACATGATCACTAAACACTCAAAGTCCATAAAGTTCATTCAAATTCTCATGAAAACAAATCATGAGTAAACTAATAAAGTGAGTGTACAAGTATAATGTGACACATATCAACATGAAAATATTCAATTAGGCTCTTATGAAATTCCTTGAAAACATGAAATTCATCTAAGATGTGAAATCACCAATTGAAATCATCTTAAAAACATGAGATTTATTATAAATGTGAAATCACTTAGTAAAAAAGAAATTCATCCAAACGATTTAAACTTCAAGGCATATGTATGTCATATACAAACTAAAGTATACATACATATCCTAAACATAATGAGTCCACAAAAGTATATGCATGAAGGCACGTGGCTCAAGGATGTATATGTATAAATGATAGTTTGGACAAGATGGACATATACATGAAGTTAAACAAATAAACACGAAATCAAGAAAAACTAAATTTTCACCAAAACTAATTTCATTTCAAGGTATATGTATGAATTGTCAACACAATAAGTATACATACATATCCCTAAACACAATTGAGTCCATATATATAGATTTGCATGAAAAGCAAATGACTCAAAGGGTATACATGTAGATCTTAAGGTTTGACAAAATAAACATATACATGAAATGAAAACTCATACACATAAAACAAATCCAAAAATAGGAATACAAGTTTAAAATGCATGAATCATCAAAATTAGGCTATACTAACACATTTAATGGGTACAAATAAGCATCCAAGTACAAACATATATAAAGATTTATTTGTGTCTCACTACATGTGCAAGTATAAATTCTAGTCTTAATGAAAACTAACATCTAAACAAGTAATCAAATCATTAAGCATAAAACGAAAATCATAACTCAACATGATAAACATAATAATCAAAACATGAATTATTAAAATAAAAAGTCATAGTCAACCATATGATTTGCATGACAAAGACACGTGCATTAAACCTATGATAAACATGATAGCTAAAACATAAAGAGAACACAAAATATGGGTCCATACTAATCATGGGTGTCTCAACAACTAATCATGTAAAGCATAAGTTTAATAAACATGACAAACATCATACTAATCATGAAACAATAAAACAAGAATCATAAACATCCAAATGGTCATAATGCATATGCATGTGTATTAGATCTAGGGCATACATGTTAGTTTAAATAAGGTGAGAACACTAAATATAGATCCATATAAGACATGGGTGCTCAAGTAACTAAACATGTATAACACTATTCTAAAGAGCATGGCATAAGCATAATGAACAATAAACCATGGCATGCTATAAATAGATGAACATGAAAAGCATGCAAATAAAAATGGGAGTTAGAGAATGATACCAAAACCGATGAAGGTGCATCTCTAATTCTCCAAACCACGGTGGTCCTCCCACCAAATCTCCTTGAGAGTGAAGCATCCAAATGGTTCTCTTTAGGCACGGAACGCATCCACTCCAAGGCACCAACACTCTCACGTTTTGTGAGAGCTCCCACCTACATCAAAAAGTATAGAGGTGGTCTTTGGTACCCATTTCTTTGTGGGTCCACGGGGGTTAGTATCCTTTCTAACCCAAACAAGATTAGTTGCTAAATTTTCATGATAGATACGATCATAACAAAATCTAGCAAGATGGCTTTTTCGGCCACAATGTGTACTTGTGTACACATGAGCATACGTGCGATGGTGGTGACCGTGGAAAGCATGTGTATGCCGGGGAGGGTGAGCATGCAAAGATGGACCTTGTTTCTTGCGAACCAAGGTTTCCAAACGTGTATGATTCAATGTGCATTGGCTCAAAGTGGAGCCCAAACATTCAACACTTTTCTTCAAAATATTTATATCATTTTCAATAGTGGAAGACAAAGTGGAGCATGCAATAGGTGTGCAAGAAAAAGAAGCTATACTAGTATGACACACATGAGAATCAATATCAATTTTTAAAGATTCATTTTTCTTTAAAACCAAATCCAATTCTTTTGTAATAGAATCAATTTTATTTTTCAAAACAAGATTATCTTTTAAAACAAAATCCAATTTAGAAGATAAAACCTCATTGTGCTTCACAACATCATCACAATCATTTTGTTTTCAAAATCTCAATCTCATCAAGGGCAAGGTCTAGTTGAGATCTTAGTGAGTCACGTTCACTAGTGATCTCTTCCTTTTCTTGCAAAACCAATTCAAAATTAGAACACAAATCCTTTAATTCATTTTTCAAAACAAGGTTGTCCTCTTTCAAAAGATTGTATTTTTCCAATAAATTCTCAAGCTTTTGAGCAAGTTCCAAATTTAAAGTTTGAACTTCAAAACAACCATGGCAATAGGAACTAGAGCTATCATCTAATTGAGTGTCCGATTGTACCTCAAGGGAGTTTTTCCCTTGGACCATGAAGCAATGCTCTTCGGACTTTTCTCTCTTAGATCTCCTCATCTTGTTGATAATCCTTGAAAGCTCGAGAGACGTCAATAAGCTCCAAACTGCAAAAGCCGAGTCATAATGATTAAACACGGGTAAAAGATGTTCACCTAGAGATGCTCTAAGTGTTCTAAGTGCTAATGCATTTGCCTTCTTATGCTTGCTATTATTGGGGAATGATTCCATAGTGGAGGCTTGATAAACTAGATGTCCTAGTCTTTTCAAATGGCTACTCATATTGGCCTTCCAAGCATCAAGTCTAATATGATCAAACATAGGAGGGCTATCCAAGAGAGCAAACTAAATGAGTGCAAATGAACAATGCAAATGAAAATTAGCAAACCAAGATCTCACTCCTAGGTGGTTAAACCTAAATATCAGGAGCACTAGCTCTGATACCAATTGAAAGATCACCTAGAGGGGGGGTGAATAGGTGATTATGCTAATCTAGTCAACTCAATGCGGAATTAAAAACTAATTTGCAATTTCAACAAGAGATGCACATAACCAAGCCAAGCATATAAGTATGTATGAGCAATATGAATAAATGCAGGGCACAAAGTAAAGAGAGAGAGAGAGAGTCAATGAACAAGCGCAAACACCAAGATATGTTTCAAGGTTCGAGCACCCAGCTCTACATCCCCGCCTTCACCCAGAAGGATTTTAAGTCCACTAGCTTGTCCACAAAGGACTCCCACAAAGGGAACCTCCACCGAGGATTTGGGGCAATCACAATACAAGGAGTACCCAACTCCTCTCCTTACAAACACAACCTCCTCCTTGAGGCACAACTCCAAGCCAACAAACAATCACCTCACAACCCGAGGGATTAGCACAAAGCCAAGCAAGGATCACCTCACAACTTGAGGAATACAAACCACTTGCACAAACAACCTCCTCAACCCAAGAGGGAAAAGCACAAAGCAAAGTATAGAGGGTTTACAACTTGGTGGTTCAACAACAACCACAAACATTCTCTTTTCCCACACACAAAGATCTTATAGAAAAGATAGTAGATTTTTGCTCAAGTGTGGAGAAAACCAAGGGATTTGAAACCAGCAACTCAAAGAAAATCTTTGGGAAAAAATAGAAATGAAGATAGTGAAGTTCAAACAAAAACTTTTCCCAAAATCCCTTTTCTTTGATTTTTCAAACCCTAATAAAAACACCAAAAAGATTGTTCAATTTGAATCCAAAAACCTCTTTTAATAGCTGTGAAAACACCAGAGAGTAAGGAAAAATTCGCACAAAAAATCTTAGAGAAAAACTCTTGCCAAAGGGGTATTTATAGGCAAATCTGGAAACTAGCCGTTGGCAGCAGTTTTTGCCAAAATAACCGTCCGGTCGACCGCCCAACGGTCAATTTTTGCCCGTTGGCAGCTACCGTCGACCGTGTAATGGTCCCAGTAATATCTTATAATATTGAACTAATCCAATAAAATTTCTTCGAAATTTCGGCAGCACCTCCCCTAAAATATAGACCATGCCAATATACACCACAACATATAATGTCCACAATGGACACAACATCTCCAATAAAACATTTCGGCACAATTTGCCTACTTATCAACATAATTAAAATAAAATCTCCTTACAAAATCTTGCATTCACCCATCAAACACCAAAGGAGTTACAACTTCCTTTCCCACAATACATTATACTTACCATAACATTGTCCAAGTCTTTCCATACATGAAATCAAAGTTACTTACCAAATTCATATTCAAATAGCCACACACAGAGTTATACTTACATTCCCAACATCCAAAATTACTTTTCATACATCAGGTTCCCACATATATCTATATAATAAGCAGTTACAAAAGTAAACAAAATATGACGTAGATTTTAATCACAAGTATTACATGAAAGGGTCGATCACTCCATATCCAAAAGATTTAAGAACTTACATTGGCTTCTTACTCTTGTCCAAACCTGAAATTTACAACATGAATAAATACATGAGCTTGAAAGCTCAGTGCGTAAACCATCTAAAATCTACTAATCTAATACCATATGCCAATTGGATTTAAGTGAATACAGAAGTTTACTCAGTTTGTTTCCACTGTGCTATTACATATCCTCATTTTTAAGTTAGATGTCTCAACTACCATAAAAAATTTAATAAAGTTTATTATTATCACACTTTAGCACATAATAGAAATAAATATAATTGTCACCGTCTTCTCCCTTCTGCCGGTTCTCGCTCGGCCCCTTCCTCCAAGTAATATATATATACATTATATTCATACACATAATATGATTTTCACCGTCTTCCCCCTCCTACCGGTTCGCGCTCGGCCCCTTCCTCCAAATAACATGTAAATATACACAAGTACAAAAAAAATAAAGTTATCACCGTCTTCCCCTTCTGCCGGTTCTCGCTCGGCCCCTTCCTCCAATAATATATACATATATTACATAAAGCAAATTTCACCGTCTTCCCCCTCCTGCCGGTTCTCACACGGCCCCTTCCTCCAATAATATACAATATATAACACATTCAACTTAACATACAATTTCACATACATATTTCATATACTACGAAACGTAGGCAAGCCATCCACTTGAAGGAGTTAACATTAATGTAGATATATAACCCCCTAATGTATTCAATTTATTCTTTTATAAAGAAAGTGTCACAACACCCAAAGATTTTCATGTCGGGTACATACATATTATCAACATATTTCCCCTTACGATTCCATGCTACAATGCCTAGTCCGATATTGTATACCAATAGTTTCTAGCTAAAATAACGGTATAAACATATACATAACACATAAGGCTTCATACCGTTCCATAACATATGCAATCTAAATTCTTCCCCGTGTTACCTTAACTTACTTAGCCAATATAAAAGTTTCCTAGTTATTCAATATGCTAATAAAACATTATTTTAGGTAATACGCATATTATGAGAGAATAACTCCTAAACTATACATACTATGATTTTCCTCTCTTTTCCGAAAATCTCACAACATAGAGTCTCTTTTCTATTCTCATTATATACATAACAATATACCTACAAATATTTCCAATGTGATTTACCCAACATTGATTCATTCAAGATTATCAATTTCCAAACTTTAGTCTAATTAAAATTTTGTTTACTCACTTTGTTTGACGAATGCCTTTGCGAAGTACACCGCCTATTTCATCCACCGAACCAAGCCCTAATTTAAAAAAAACTTAGAATTAAACCATGACATAATTTATAATTAAATCTAGAGAGATTTATGGATTTTTACCTTAATTATGATCTGTTTTCCCCAATTCTTTCTTTGAAGAATTCTGAATCCGATCCAATTCGCGGATTCCCCGGAATTCACCTCGAAACCACCCTTCTCCTCCTCCCCCGCGCCGCCCGTGCTTCCCAGCGCCGCCGCGCGTCCTCCGGAGTCACCCGTGCGCCGTCGCGCACCCTCCAGCTCCGCCCGCGCGTCGCCGCGCGCCCGCGAGGCCGCCCTGGCCGCCGCGCGCGCCTCCAGCGCCGCCTGCGAGGCCGCCCAGGCTGCCGCCGCCCCCCCTTCTGCTGGCGTCGAGAAGGGAGTGAGAGAGAGAGCGAGAGAGAGAGAGAGATCCTGGGTTCAGGGAAGGGATCTTCGTTCACAGCAAAGAAAGAGAAGAAGGAGAAGTTGCAAATTATTTGGGGAAGGATTTTTAAGTAATAAGGGATTTAATCTTTTTCCAAAATAGTTTATAACTTTCCTAAAATTACTAAGCTTGACAACACACTTCTCCAATTTCCAAGGCCTCCTATAAAATCTCCACCTCATTTCCCTCTTGCCCTAAGGTTGCCAACAATTCACTACATTAATTATTTTTGAAAAATAAATAGTATTTAGGTATTGATATTATAATTATTAGGTATTTGTATATTAAATATGTACCAATACATAGTATAAAATGTGAAATTGAGGATACTTAAGTGTACATAAATATATACAAATAATTCTAATATTTTCTAAAAATTTGGATTAAGCTTAAACATGATTGTCACACGGTTAAATAAAATCATTTATGCAATAATCCGGATTTATTTAAGTCGGGTGTTACAATACTACCCTCCTTAAAAGAGTTTCGTCCCGAAACTTAACGTACCTTGAAATAGTTGCGGATGAGATCTTTGCATTTCATCCTCCGGTTCCCATGTAATTTCTTCCAGTTTTTGACTTCTCCACAAAACTTTCACTAAGGGAATCACCTTGTTTCTCAATTGTTTCTCTTTACGGTCAAGAATTCGTACCGGCTTTACTGCATAGGACAGATCTTCTTGAATTTGTAGTGGCGAATATTTAAGGACATGATTGGGATCTGGTATGTACTTCCTTAACTGTGATACATGGAACACATTATGCACTTTTTCCATCTCAGGGGGTAAGGCTAACCGATAGGCCAATGGTCCAATTCTTTCCAAAATTTCAAAAGGTCCAACATACCGAGGTCCCAATTTGCTTCTCTTGCCAATGCGCACTACCCCCTTCATCGGAGATATCTTCAGAAAAACCTTGTCTCCTTCTGTAAATTCCAGGGTCTCCGGCGTTTATCTGCATATGCTTTTTGCCTGCTTTGAGCTGCCCTCATCTTTTCCTTATTGTCCGTATCTTTTCTGTAGTTTCTTGGACCAGGTCTGGACCCAGTAACCTTCGATCTCCCACTTCTTCCCAACAAATGGGTGATCGACACTTCCTTCCATATAAAGCTTCGAAGGGTGGCATTCCTATAGTGGACTGGTAACTGTTGTTATATGCGAACTCCACTAATGATAGATGCTTCTCCCAATTGCCCCCAAAATCTAATGTACAAGCTCTCAGCATATCTTCTAAGATTTGAATAGTCCTTTCAGACTGCCCATCAGTTTGCGGGTGTGCTGCTGTGCTAAGGTGAAGCTTGGTTCCCAGAGCCTTAGCTAAACTGATCCAGAATCTGGACTGGAATCGAGGGTCTCGGTCTGACACAATGGTTTCAGGCACTCCATGAATTCTAATTATCTCTTGAAGATAAATTTGTGCTAACTTGTCCATTGAATAATCCAACCGAATGGGTAGGAAATGTGCGGACTTAGTGAGTCGGTCAACTATCACCCAGATAGCATCATGTCCACGAGGTGACTTGGGAAGTCCCGACACAAAATCCATAGTAATATGATTCCATTTCCATTCCGGAACTTGGAGTGGCATTAGCAGTCCCGGGGGCTTCTTATGTTCCGCTTTAACTTGTTGACATATTAGACATTTCTGCACGAACCGTGCTATGTCATCCTTCATCCCTTCCCACCAAAAATTTGCTCGCAGATCTTGATACATTTTAGTTGCCCCAGGGTGAGCTGTGTAAGGAGTGCAATGGGCTTCCCATAATTTGTTCCTTGAGTTCGAAGTTGGAAGGTACACATACCCGGTTTCCCTTCTTCAGAAACCCTTTATCAATGATGAAGTCTTGTGTTTCACCCTTTAACACTTTCTCAAAGTTTTTAACTGACTGTTCATCATTTTGTTGTGCCTGATGGATCTTATCATAAAGATCAAATTCCACTCTAACCTGGTTCATCTGACTATCTCTATTGATGATTTCCTTTGGTTGAACCTCAATCTGCATCCTTTCCATCTCTTTTAATAAATTGGCCTGTTGAGTTAATAGTGTAGCTAAAGATCCCTCTGATTTGCGGCTAAGCGCATCTGCTACCACGTTGGCTTTCCCAGGGTGATAGTGAATATTCAAATCATAATCTTTCATTAGTTCCAACCATCTTCTTTGGCGCATATTCAATTCTTTTTGAGTAAATATATACTTCAGGCTCTTATGGTCTGTATATATATCACATGTCACACCATATAAATAGTGTCGCCAAATTTTTAAAGCAAATATAACTGCAGCCAGTTCCAAATCATGGGTGGGATAGTTTTTCTCATGGTTTTTAAGTTGCCTGGAGGCATAAGCAATTACTCTTCCATGTTGCATTAATACACAACCCAGCCCCGACTTTGATGCATCACTGTAAATAACATATCCTTCAGTCCCAGAGAGCATGGCTAGGATTGGGGCCGAAGTTAGCTTATTCTTCAATTCTTGAAAACTATCCTCTTGACTTTCCCCCCAATGAAATTTGAGATTTTTCTTGGTTAATTGTGACAATGGTGCCGCAATCCTGGAAAATCCCTCCACGAACCTTCGATAATACCCAGCCAGTCCTAAGAAACTTCGTACTTCTGAGACATTGGTAGGTCGGGGCCAATTCTCAATTGCTTCTATCTTAGCTGGATCCACAGATATTCCTTCTTTAGTAATAATATGACCAAGAAATCCAACTTTTTCTAGCCAGAACTCACACTTTTTGAATTTTGCATAAAGTTGTCTTTCCCTCAATAACTGCAAAACTATTCTCAAATGCTCTTCGTGTTCTTCCGAGTTTCTTGAGTAGACTAGAATGTCATCAATGAATACCACCACAAATTTATCCAAATATGGCTGAAAGATTCTATTCATCAGATCCATAAATGCGGCTGGGGCATTGGTCAGTCCAAATGGCATTACCAGAAATTCATAATGTCCATATCTGGTTCTAAAGGCTGTTTTAGGGACATCCTCTGATTTGATTTTTAATTGGTGATATCCAGATCTTAAATCCATTTTGGAAAATACACTTGCACCTTGAAGCTGGTCAAAAAGATCATCTATCCTCGGAAGTGGGTATCTATTCTTGATGGTGACTTTATTCAACTCCCTGTAATCTATGCACAGTCTCATACTTCCATCCTTCTTCTTTACAAATAATACAGGAGCACCCCAGGGTGATATACTTGGCCGAATAAATCCCAGGCCTAATAATTCTTCTAATTGTTCCTTTAATTCTTTCATTTCTGCTGGTGCCATTCTATAGGGAGCTTTTGATACAGGTCCTGTTCCAGGTAAAAGTTCAATAGAGAATTCTACTTCCCTGTCCGGAGGTAAGCCTGGCAATTCTTCAGGAAACACATCAGGATACTCTCTTATAACAGTTATGTTTTCTATTCTCACTTCCTCTTTCTCCTTGGCTAATACTGTTGCCAAAAATCCTTGACATCCATGTCGTAATAGTTTGGTGGCTTTTAAGGCTGAGATCACAGGAATGCTGACTTTATTCCTTGTCCCTTCGAACACATATCCTGGGGTCCCTGGTATTTTGAAAATTATTTTCTTTTGATGGCAGTCTACATGTGCATGATGTGTTGATAACTAATCCATTCCTAAGATGATATCATATTCCATCTCTCCTAATTTGATCAAGTCTGCCTGTGTGTTCATTTCTCCTATGATAATTTCACACCCCTTATAATATACATCAGTAATCAAAGTTGTGCCTACAGGTGTGGATACCGCCAGTTGGAAGCTCAAGGGTTCGGGTATCTTATTAATTTTTGAGGCAAAAGATGAGGAAATAAATGAATGTGTGGCACCAGAATCGAATAATGCTCGAGCGATTACTCCAGATAAATAAATAGTACCTTCCACCATTGAGTTAGACGCCCGGGCTTCTTGTTGGGTTAAAGCATTCATCCTTCCTTGAACCCTGGGCTGTTGCACTGAAGCCTGCGTCATGGTTGGTCGAAATGTATTGCCAGACCGCCGAAAAGTTCCTGATGATCCATTTGTCGGAGCGATGCCTGCGGTCCGCCTGCCTGTTCCTCTAATAGCACCAGTAGGTCCTGGAAGTGTCGGACAATCCCTCCTCATGTGGCCCATTTGGCCGCATGCAAAACACTGTTTGTTTACCAGGCAGCTTCCTGCGTGATTTCGGTTGCATCTAGAACACCATGTTCCTCCCGCGGAATTTTGACGCGGATAAGATGCATGTGGCGAGCTTTGAAAAGATCCTGCATTCCTGGGCCACGAGTCTGCCATCATTCTTGGAGTTGATGCTGACGAAGGTCCAGTTCCTCCTCCGAACCTGAAGTTGGTGGATCCACTTCTTGGTGTGCTGAGATATCGGAAGCGTTTGGCAGATGGAAACTCTCTGGTTCTTATATCCTGGTTTTCTTGCAGGTCCCTTTCAACTTCTAAAGCCTTCTCCACCGCCTGACTGTAAACCTGAAGTTGAAATGGAATTAATTGGCTCCTGATTTCGGGCCTTAGACCTCGTACAAATCTTTTTGTCCTGTCTTCCTCTTCAGACACCAACTTACCAGCATACCTTGATAGTTGGGTGAATTTGTTTTCATATTGACTCACCGTCAAAAGATTTTGCTTTAATTCTTGGAATTCCATCGCAAGCTTGTCCCTCACTACTCCGGGTATATACTTCTCATTGAACTTTTTGGCCAAGAATTTCCAAGAAATTTCTTCTCCTAGGGATTTGGCTCCTGTTTTAACCATTTCCCACCAATGTTCCGCCTCGCCCTGGAACATAAAAGAAGTGAATGATACCCTTTGATCTTCGGTACATTCCATCACATCTAGTATTTTACAAATTTGACGAAGCCACTCCTCTGCTTGAATTGGGTCTACTCCTCCTTTGTATGGCGGAGGGTTCAGTTTTTGAAATTGCTCTAGAGCCCTTCTTGGATTGTTTACAGTGGTTAACTGCATTAACCAATCCGGCATCCGGTCTGGGGCTCTCCGATCAGTATTGAATCGATCCATTGAAATCTCCTGATGGGTCGGAGGATGGACACTCCCAACTGTACTGTGGGGTGGGGCGTTCTCCTCAGAATTTGTATTTGGCGGAGGAAAGTTTAGATCCATTACTACCTAGAAAATTTAACAAAACGAAATTCTTTGAGACACGAAGTTTCATATACAAAATGTTACTACTATTATAACTGCAAAAAGATTTGTTTACAAGATTTACATACAATGCTTATATTCATACAAAAGGTACAAACACACAACTAAGATATGTCCTTTCTGCACATTTGACTACAACATACAGAACTCTTCCCAAAAAGAATCCTAAACATGGAAGTCCGAAAATATTTATCCTCCCAAAATGCTATGTCCTAGCCCCCCCCGTCCCCATGGAGTGGTATTAGAGTCTGAAAAACTTTTGTCCATGCTGTCCCCGTCTGAGGCTTCTCCCTTATTGACTCCTTCTTCTGGATCTTCTTCTGGATCCTCTTCCTCGGGGTCTTCTTCGGGTTCTTCTTCCTCGGGATCCTCTTCTTCTTCGGGATCCTTTTCTTCTTCGGGATCCTCTACTGGATTTTCTTCCATTATACTGTCATCCCCGCATCTCCAATTTTCATTATCGTCATACAGATCCATGTCTTTAATCCAACTTGAATTCCACCAAATACCCCCATAAAACATCCTTCCAGGGGACTCCACTTCTGCATCAGGTGCGTCTTCCTGGTCCTCGATCCTTGTCACATTCCTTATAACACTCTCAGCATCCTTTATAGTATTCTTCTTGTTGCGTTTTTCTACCCCCATCACATTATTACTACCTTTGGATCCACTAAAGATAATCTTTGGATCCGTTTCGTCGGACTCATAGTCCCAGTCCATACTATTTGCACTCCAACTCTGACTTTCCATTTCTGAGTCCCCTGATGACAGCTCGGGTGTGCTGGAATCTCCCATCTGAAAGGATAAGGTTTCATATTAGCTTGTTTTCATTCCCAATCCTCAAAATATAATAGATCAATCACACATATCTATACAAATGTATCAATAGAACAACTTGTAATTATTTTACCAATTTGAGTTACCCCTGATTTATCTGATATTTTACTTACTCTCCAGTCTCAGTGTCCCATACCACTGGAGATCCACACAATAGGCCCGCACCTCTCGTAGGATCCGTTCAAATTAGAGTATGCGGGTACCCGAATTGGAACGTAGGAGAACAGGCAAATATCATATAATTCAGGGAACCCACACACTTAAATTTTCATGGTCTAATACTAATCTCCCTAGTTTTCCCACCAACAAACATGTAAAGTGTGCATACAACCCTACAATTTGTCTATCCTTAGCCTAAAACCTTTGCTCTGATACCAACTGTAACGGTCCCAGTAATATCTTATAATATTGAACTAATCCAATAAAATTTCTTCGAAATTTCGGCAGCACCTCCCCTAAAATATAGACCATGCCAATATACACCACAACATATAATGTCCACAATGGACACAACATCTCCAATAAAACATTTCGGCACAATTTGCCTACTTATCAACATAATTAAAATAAAATCTCCTTACAAAATCTTGCATTCACCCATCAAACACCAAAGGAGTTACAACTTCCTTTCCCACAATACATTATACTTACCATAACATTGTCCAAGTCTTTCCATACATGAAATCAAAGTTACTTACCAAATTCATATTCAAATAGCCACACACAGAGTTATACTTACATTCCCAACATCCAAAATTACTTTTCATACATCAGGTTCCCACATATATCTATATAATAAGCAGTTACAAAAGTAAACAAAATATGACGTAGATTTTAATCACAAGTATTACATGAAAGGGTCGATCACTCCATATCCAAAAGATTTAAGAACTTACATTGGCTTCTTACCCTTGTCCAAACCTGAAATTTACAACATGAATAAATACATGAGCTTGAAAGCTCAGTGAGTAAACCATCTAAAATCTACTAATCTAATACCATATGCCAATTGGATTTAAGTGAATACAGAAGTTTACTCAGTTTGTTTCCACTGTGCTATTACATATCCTCATTTTTAAGTTAGATGTCTCAACTACCATGAAAAATTTAATAAAGTTTATTATTATCGCACTTTAGCACATAATAGAAATAAATATAATTGTCACCGTCTTCTCCCTTCTGCCGGTTCTCGCTCGGCCCCTTCCTCCAAGTAATATATATATACATTATATTCATACACATAATATGATTTTCACCGTCTTCCCCCTCCTACCGGTTCGCGCTCGGCCCCTTCCTCCAAATAACATGTAAATATACACAAGTACAAAAAAAATAAAGTTATCACCGTCTTCCCCCTTCTGCCGGTTCTCGCTCGGCCCCTTCCTCCAATAATATATACATATATTACATAAAGCAAATTTCACCGTCTTCCCCCTCCTGCCGGTTCTCACACGGCCCCTTCCTCCAATAATATACAATATATAACACATTCAACTTAACATACAATTTCACATACATATTTCATATACTACGAAACGTAGGCAAGCCATCCACTTGAAGGAGTTAACATTAATGTAGATATATAACCCCCTAATGTATTCAATTTATTCTTTTATAAAGAAAGTGTCACAACACCCAAAGATTTTCATGTCGGGTACATACATATTATCAACATATTTCCCCTTACGATTCCATGCTACAATGCCTAGTCCGATATTGTATACCAATAGTTTCTAGCTAAAATAACGGTATAAACATATACATAACACATAAGGCTTCATACCGTTCCATAACATATGCAATCTAAATTCTTCCCCGTGTTACCTTAACTTACTTAGCCAATATAAAAGTTTCCTAGTTATTCAATATGCTAATAAAACATTATTTTAGGTAATACGCATATTATGAGAGAATAACTCCTAAACTATACATACTATGATTTTCCTCTCTTTTCCGAAAATCTCACAACATAGAGTCTCTTTTCTATTCTCATTATATACATAACAATATACCTACAAATATTTCCAATGTGATTTACCCAACATTGATTCATTCAAGATTATCAATTTCCAAACTTTAGTCTAATTAAAATTTTGTTTACTCACTTTGTTTGACGAATGCCTTTGCGAAGTACACCGCCTATTTCATCCACCGAACCAAGCCCTAATTTAAAAAAAAACTTAGAATTAAACCATGACACAATTTATAATTAAATCTAGAGAGATTTATGGATTTTTACCTTAATTATGATCTGTTTTCCCCAATTCTTTCTTTGAAGAATTCTGAATCCGATCCAATTCGCGGATTCCCCGGAATTCACCTCGAAACCACCCTTCTCCTCCTCCCCCGCGCCGCCCGTGCTTCCCAGCGCCGCCGCGCGTCCTCCGGAGTCACCCGTGCGCCGCCGCGCACCCTCCAGCTCCGCCCGCGCGTCGCCCCGCGCCCGCGAGGCCGCCCTGGCCGCCGCGCGCGCCTCCAGCGCCGCCTGCGAGGCCGCCCAGGCTGCCGCCGCCCCCCCTTCTGCTGGCGTCGAGAAGGGAGTGAGAGAGAGAGCGAGAGAGAGAGAGAGAGAGAGAGAGAGAGATCCTGGGTTCAGGGAAGGGATCTTCGTTCACAGCAAAGAAAGAGAAGAAGGAGAAGTTGCAAATTATTTGGGGAAGGATTTTTAAGTAATAAGGGATTTAATCTTTTTCCAAAATAGTTTATAACTTTCCTAAAATTACTAAGCTTGACAGCACACTTCTCCAATTTCCAAGGCCTCCTATAAAATCTCCACCTCATTTCCCTCTTGCCCTAAGGTTGCCAACAATTCACTACATTAATTATTTTTGAAAAATAAATAGTATTTAGGTATTGATATTATAATTATTAGGTATTTGTATATTAAATATGTACCAATACATAGTATAAAATGTGAAATTGAGGATACTTAAGTGTACATAAATATATACAAATAATTCTAATATTTTCTAAAAATTTGGATTAAGCTTAAAACATGATTGTCACACGGTTAAATAAAATCATTTATGCAATAATTCGGATTTATTTAAGTCGGGTGTTACAGACCGCCCCGGTCGACCCAAACAAACAGAGAGCTCTGTTCTCAGTCCGGTCGACCGGTCCGGTCGACCGTCCCAGTGTCTCCAAACGTGCACAGATCTGTGCACGTCGGTCGACCGGCCCGGTCGACCGACTTCATCCTAGTCGACTTGGTCAGTTGACTTAGTCGACTGGTGAAGCCCGGAACAGAAAACTGGATTAGAAACATATTTAAAAATTCTTTTATCTTTTCTAAAAATCACCAAAAATAGTTTTATCATTTTGCATTGATATATAAACATGTGGTAAAAAGTTTAGCTCAAATATCAATCAATATGAACTATTTTTGTGTCTAATCATTTTTACCAAAAATCAAAAACTGTATTTTCTAAAACTTGAATTTTGAATAGAAAATACGTTTTGTCCAAAACTCTTCCAAATACAAAAACATGATATTTAAACACACTTAAGCATGATGCATATGGATAGAAATCCAATATACATGAAACAAATATATATCATAGTTTTTGTCATTAATTCCAAAATATGTTTTGTCAAAAATACCAAAACATATAACACATGAATAAGGGAGTCAAAACTAAGTTTGTCTAGGAAATTAAAGCATGCATGTATATAGAACAAATCATATATACATTAAACCATGTAAACTTGTTTTGATCTATCCATTCATGAAAACCAAGATCGGTTAAACCTAAAACCGAAAAACCAAAAACCAATATTCAAAACATGAAACGTGTGTGTTGTGAACTTGAGCATAATCATACTGTTCTAATCTTTACAAATTTGGATCTAAACACAAAACTAAACTATGGTACCGAAGTCTTCTTGTAGAGCGCAATCTCCAAGCCGACTCGATCCAAAACTCCTTGATCCATCGAGCAAGTGCTATATGTGATCTTTGACGCTCGGGCTCTTGAATCAACATGTGAAAGATGTGTGGAGGCTTTCACCAACTAATAACTTGATTAATGATCTGAAACTAAACTCACAAGATTATTAGTACACATAACTACATGAGTTAATCATCATCAAAACTAGAGTGGAAGGCCTTTGGGCCAACAAATTCTACAAAAATGCAAAATAAAATACCTGGAACGCTTCTCTTCAGTCTGAATCTTCTTCTCCTCGTCCAGCACTTCAGAATCTCACCAAATTTGAAAGAGAGAGAGATATTATAGTGGAAAAAAGAAAGAGAAGTTTGGGTTTTGCAAGTGACTTGAGATAGTGAGATGTCCCTTTTATAGGCACCACACACACCCCTAAGCCCCTCTGAGAGTTAGGCTATGTGAGAGAAGTAGTGGGTTCAGTTTGGGTGAGTAGGAATGAGGGGGAGAAAGTGTAGGAGAAGTTAGAGAGAGTGGCAGAAGTTGAAGAAGATGGGGGAAAGTAGAAGAGAGATTTAAATAAGTGGGCTTGGGCTTTTGGCGTGTCATGGTGGTCTGGGCTTTAGGATGAGGGGGCGATGGCCATGGGTTCGAATCTGAGGACAAACAATCAAGGTGCTTTTGTTTTATTTAATTTAGAAAGAATAAGGGTAAATAAAAAGGATAAAAATATATATGTTTACCATTTCACAAAAAAACCAAGAAGGCATCTTGATTAGTGCACTCATTTTCATTTCTAATGGGTCACGGGTCCGAACAACAGTACATGTGTTTTGTGTTCCAAATTCATTTTTTAAAATTTTTTTATTTTATTTTATTTCATTTTTTTCCGTTTTGAATAAACATTTATGCATTATTTTATTGGATTAAACTTTATTAATTCAGAAAAATTCTAAAAAAATTCTCAAAAATAAATGATATCATCCTGAACATTGTTGTGAAGTCAGATTTTCAAAATTCATTCTCGATTGTTAATTAAAAATCTCGGAGTCAGTTTGTGACATCGATCGATCCCGAATTGAGAGTCTTCTCTAATAATTCCCAAAAAAATTTCAAAAATCTCAAAAAATTCAAAATAATGGAAACTGATATTTTGAGCTGAAACGACCTCAATCCGACTATCAGGATAATTAAATCATCACCAGATACCAGTATTGACATACGTATATTAGGAGCCGAGAGTTACAATCTGTTGAGTGCTCTGACACCTGCCGGCCGACGCCCTCCAACCGACGCCCTCCAGCCTAAGTCGTTGCCCAATCCAAAAGAGAGAGGGACAGAAGAGAGATTAAGGAGGGCTCTTGAGGGGAATTTGTGGAGTGAGTAGTGAGAGAATTGAGGTGAATTTTGTGGGAGAATTTTAGCTCCAATTTTAATTTTAGGGGATTTGGGTTTAGTGGTTTTAGATCAGAGAGGAAGATGGGGATGAAAGGGTAAGGCTTGTTGGGTTTCCTCTTCTTTTTAATACTTACTACTATTTAATTTAATGGCACGAGCCCACGTGTCAAACTAATATCTTCTCGTATTGTCACCTCAATCTTCATCAAACCCTAGTAAATCCTATCCCTCCATCTCATCCTTATTATACCCAATTTAATCCCTACCCTTCCTCCAAAACACTAGGAATGTAGTATTATGATATTTCATTTGTATTTGATTGTATTTTCTTATATTTATACAATATACTCATACACCAATTCACTACATATATTTACATGCACAATATTATGTAATTATCTATATACACGTATCCATACAAGGATGATTGTATTCGTAAAATTTTCACACATACATAACATATGTATATTCAAATATCCAATTTATCTCACCTCCAAATTTTCTCAAAATTTTCGGAATCCTCTTCACACTAATTAATCAAATAATCATATGTTCTAATTGTTCTGTTTAATCTCGTTAATTCAAAATCAGAATAGTAAATTGAGGTTTAATAACCCAAGTGTTACACTTCATCAATTTGGTGGGTGTGGATATTTGCTTCTCAAAAGAGAAGTGAACTGTTAAAAAATAATAAATTTGGAAAAGATTAGGGGCATGGACTTATTTTTCCTAATAAATATTTAATTTAATTGTTTCCAAAAATTCTGAGCATGAGCACGAAAAGGTGCTTGTGCAACTTCTGGTTAACTTTCCTTTTCTTTTTTTAATAAAAGAAAAAATCATAAACCCATCTTTAATTCGAGGATCCCTCATTTCTTAGCGCAGTTCTTTTACCAGTGGGCCGTGTCTTAGTGGCTCTTGTTAACTTATTTAGTTATTAGTAATGGGGTAGATTTGAGTTATAAGTAATGTGCGAACGAGGATCTGAAAGGAAATCAAATGAGAAAGCGACAATTGATGGGCTTTGAAGATCAGGGTCGCCCTTGGGGTCAAGCCCAGGTGCATTGCCAGCTTAGCCATAAGCCCAAAGCTCAGCTAACTTCGACTGCAGCGGGCTGGAATGCTGAGCTCGCAAGAGAACTCAGCATTGAGGAACAAAGTGTGGTATGGATATTGTTCGTTGTCCCAATTTAATAACTAGCTCCCTCGACAACACTTCAGACACGGCCAACTGTCTGAAGATTTCATAGACCCATATGATCTCTTCCCTCCATTCAACTGTCTCACTAGTCTTGGTGCCAAATCAAGAGGACATGTTTAGAGTATACATGTGCTCCTTTGACCACAAAGCATAAATATACGTACGCGTGAAAGTCACATATAGCATTCCCATCATTTCCACTAATCATGTTCTTCTCCACTGCTCTCTCCACCCAGAAATAGCAGTGAACTTATTTTTATCTCAAATTAGTAGTTTATTTTGAATCACTTACTTTTTCTCTTTATAATAAAAATATCATTCGTTTTTCAATCACTTAGGCCCCACTATGCAAGGGTAAAATTAGAAGTGAGGGGCCAAAAAATGCCTCTCTTAAATATTGTGCCCGGTCAAAAAACCGTCCACTAAAAGCAAACATAGGGTGTATTATAATGTAGACACTTTTGATACTCCAACCCGTACAGATTACGAATGAACTCAAAAGAATTAGATATAGTCCTAATCTAACTCGGTTGTCTCCTTTGATGGCAAAATCACAACTTGCCGTGAATCTGAGACTTCTCTCAACCCAATACATCTCGAGCCAGTGTTGGTGGCCTTAGTGTGAATAGGATCTTTACAATGGCTATGATTCACATAGGACATGGCCGTAATAACGGGCTTTTCCAAATATAAAAATATCACTCTAATTGATGCTGAAGAAATCCGATGCTTGAAAATATAAAGAAGATATGGTCATCAGAAGCCCTAAAAAATAGCACACAACTACATGTTACTAACATGTGCGTATGGCTCACACATATGAACCGAAACCGGCTACCAGAGCCCATATCATGAGTCGAGCTGGGAATCATTCTCATCACAAATAGTAAAAGGCTAACATCGAACTCATATAATAAACAAATCAGTGTAGTTTGCTTCTGTTTGCATGGCATGTTTTGTTTGTCGAAAGGCTTTTTTGTCGACCCTCGTAAATGAGCGCAGGGTCTTAAGTCAAGAGCTGACTTTCCTCCTGTCAGATCACAATTATCTAATACCTAATTATCCGCTGATGATAACAAGTAAACAATTTCAATGCAGAAGGAAAAATCTAGCCATGCTGCAAATTATATTGAATGTATAGCATTTTGAAATAAATCCATATTCATTATATAACGTTGTTCGTATATATGGATTATGCGTAAGCTTACATCGAGCCAATTACTAGGATTTTTTCCTGAAGGATGACAACGTCTTGACAAACACGGTATGCAAGCAGTGCCCAGCATTCCTCACGAGGCAAGCAGATGGAGAGTAATAGAGGAAGAGAGATGAGAAATCGTACATTGTGCATGGAGAAGGCGGCCCCTTCACCTTCTTCTATAGAACGTGGCACAAACCCTAGTCTTGTTCTCCAAATAATCTCTTTAAGTTACATCTCATTCTTACAACTGAGATACCGCGTCTCACATTGAGCGTCTTAATCTAATCCATATATATAAACTAGGTTCCTATATAATGAGCTTGGTACTGGACTGGCCCATGGGCCGCCCACCAAGTTAACACGCTTGATCAGCATGCATTTTGAAGCTTAATGTTATGACCATCAACTTCAGATCGAAGACAACGTACCTTGTGAACATTTTACAAGTGTCATAAATTATACTGGAAACGCACACAAGCCATTGTAAAACAATTGCGTAGATAAGAATCCAGCTTGTAAAGTAAAACACATCCACTTGTTTGTATGGTGTTAATCTTTACAGCATGTTAAAGATGGCATGAGTGGAGTACACTACCTGGCCGATTGTTAGAACCTCGCCGAAGATTCAACGCGCACGTTGCCGACGAGATTCACAGCTAAGCTACAAGATTACTCACACGAATTGAAGCTGCAAAAACTTTTTGGCTTGCTTTTCATTGTATAATTCTCTGCTTTTAAAGACAACTAAATGGAGAACAAAATGGAAAGAAAAGACTGCCTTCAATCAGGCCGATCACACAAGGTAACTAACCTAAACATGGTATGCTAAAAATACTGTACATGTGCTAAAATACTGGCAAGATTAATTTAGCACGTTTGCTAAATTAGTGGCAAGATTAATTTAGCACGTTTGCTAAATTGGTGGCAAGGATTTGTGACACGTTTTGCTAAATTAGTGGCATGCAAGGATTATTTCCTTCAATCTCCTCCTAAGCCTTGTCGTGCACCTTCAGCCACATTGATCATGCCGATCTTTGAGCGAAATTCTTGAAATTTTGCCCTGCCCAATGACTTCGTCAGGATATCACTGAGTTGTTCTTCACTCCTGACGAACTGTACCTTGATTAGACCCTTTTCTTCGCATTTTCGGACCAGATGGTACTTTACCTCGATGTGCCTACTCTGTTCATGGAGAACCGGGTTCTTGATCAGGGCGATGACTGACTTGTTGTCCACTTTAAGCAGAGGAGCGCTCGGCTTGGACCCCTGCATTTCTCCCAGCACTTGAGCGAGCCACAACGCCTGGCAGGTCGCATTTGCCGCAGCAATGTACTCCGATTCACAGCTGGATTGCGCCACAATCCGCTGCTTCTTCGACTGCCATGAAATTGGGCTTTCCGCCAGCATGAAGATGACTCCAGTTGTGCTCTTTCTAGCATCAACGTCTCCAGCAAAATCAGCACGCTGAAACCTGTTAGCTGTGCTTGATTTCCCTTCTTCCTGCCGAACCAGAGCCCCCAGTTGCTTGTTCCCGCCACATAACGAAGAATCCGTTTCAACGCTGCAAGGTGATCCTCCTTTGGCTCCTCCAGAAAACGGCTAACATATCCGACTGAGAACGCAAGATCAGGGCGGGTATTCACCAGATACCTTAAGCTTCCAATGAAACTCCTGTATGTTGTAGCGTCCACCGGTGACTCCGTGCTCTGCTTGCTTAGTTTCAGCCGCGCCTCCATGGGTGTTTGGTAAGGATTGCATCCTACCATGCCGCTTCTCTCCAAGATCTTCGCGGCGTATGCTCCTTGACTGAGCGAGATGCCGCTTGCGCTCTGTTTCACCTCGATCCCGAGGTAGTAGTGAAGTAGGCCGAGGTCGCTCATCTTGAATGCCGCCGCAATCTCGTTCTTGAACACCCTGAGGTCGTCGCGATCCGTTCCAGTGATGACAAGATCATCGACGTAGACTCCGACCACCAGTTTCGCGTCGTTGTCATGGTCCGCATCCAGGTTCTCGTCGTCAAACTCATCATGTTGCTCCGCTAAGTTGTCAGGCCCCCCCGGAGTCTGGTGTGCTGGCGCCTCTTCTGTATCGACAGCCGTCGGAGTCGCCTGGCCCGTGGTGGCGTATTCGATCGTGAAGAAGTCATCACCGCCACTCGGCTCTCCATCGTCGCCGCCGGCACCCCAGTCCCACTGGGCCTGCTCGTCGAACGCCACGTCGCGTGTCACATGGACACGCTTCGTGACAGGATCGTAAGCACGGTAGGCCTTGGAGCTGCGCTCGTAGCCGACGAAGATCATCTTGCGCCCCCGATCTTCGAGTTTCTTCAGATGCGGCATCGTGTTGCGGACGTACACGATGCATCCGAACGTCTTGAGGTGATGAACCGCCGGCTTCTTCCCGTGCCACGCCTCAAACGACGTCATGCTGTCCACGCTCTTCGTCGGGCACCTGTTGAGCACATATACTGCAGTGCTTACCGCCTCGCCCCAGAACCATCCGGGCAATCCTTTCGCCTTGAGCATGCTTCTCGCCGTTGCCATCACCGTGCCGTTTCGACGCTCGACGACGCCATTCTGTTGTGGGCTGTACGGCGCGGTGTGTTGGCGATGGACTCCTTCGGCTGCGCAGTACTCCGCGAACTCGGCTGCGGTGAATTCGTCGCCCCGATCAGTGCGGAGCGCCTTCAGCTTGAGCCCGGACTCGCCTTCCGCTCGAGCTTGGATCTCCTTGATTTCGGCCGCTGCACGATCCTTTGAAGGAATCACGGCTAGCCACATGTATCTGCTGAGATCGTCCACCAGGAGCAAGAAGTACTTGTTTCCCCTTGGTGTTGCCGGCGCAATTGGGCCGCACAGGTCACCGTGTACCAGCTCAAGGCACTGCTTTGCCCGGAATTCTGCCTGAGCCGGGAACGGGTTTCGCCGCTGCTTGCCGGCCTGGCACGCCTCGCACAGCTCCTCTACCTGCCCTATCACAGGCAAGCCGCGTACCAACTCCTCCCGAGCTAGCTTCCGGAGCGCTGTCATGTTGACGTGCCCGAACCGCTCGTGCCAGCGCCACGCCACCTCGTCGCCGCGACTGCGCACCGCCAAGCATCTTGTCTCTGCTATCTTGACGTGGAGGGTGTACAGTCTGTTGGCCGTCCGCTTCACCATTGCCAGCAGCCTTCCATCGGGTTCCCTGATCTGCATCACTCCGTCTTTGATGTCAATCTTGTAGCCCCTTTCATCGAGCTGTCCTACGCTTACAATGTTCGTAGTTAGTCGAGGGATGAAATAGACACCGGGGAACGATCGGAGCTCGCCGTTCTTGCAGGAGAAAGTGATGGTCCCCCGGCCTTCTATCTGCGCCACGGAGTCATCGCCGAACCGCACGGTGCCGAGTACCGCCGTGTCCATCCTCGAGAATGCGGTCCTTGATCCGGACATGTGATTCGTCGCTCCAGTGTCCAGGACCCAGGACTCCGCCTCCCGATTCTTCTCTTCTCCAAGTTGAGTGAACACTTGCTGCTCCCAGATCTCGATCTGGGTGTGTGTCGTCGCCTCTGATTCGGAGCCGCCATGCCTCTGTTCCGCTCCCAACCCGACCGAAACAGACTTCGAGAGTGGAACATCAGTCAGTGGTGAGGTCGCCGGGGCTCCATCGGAAGATTGCACTTCAGATTTCGGCGGCGGGGAAATGGACGAGATTTTCGCGAGTAGGAGCGAGGCTTCTGCCTCATCTTGGACGGTATGGGCTTGCTCCTGTTTGGGCCTGGATCGGCATTCGCGAGCCCAGTGACCCATCTTCCCGCAACGCCGGCACTCGTCCCCAGTGGGTTTTGACTGCCCACCTGGTGACGAGTCTCGCGTACGCGCCCGCGTCCTCGTCTTCCTCCTCCGCGCCGTCCTGCTCTGCCTCTGCCACCGCTTGCACCGCCGCCGGAGTGGTTCTCCGTCTCGCGCTTCTTCCGTCGCGCGTCCCACTCCTCTTCCGTGAGGTACAGCTTTCCCTCATGTTGTAATGACGCCGGCGCTTCTTCGAACGCCTCCTCGGCCTCTTTCAAACGCCCGGTGAGATCGGCGACAGACATGGTCGAAATATCGAGCAATGTCTTAATCGCAATGGCGATCTGCTTGAACCGGGGTGGCAGGCTTCGGAGTATCTTTGCGACAACCTTGGCTTCCTCCACTTCTTCATCCATGGTGGTGAGTTGTGCCGCCATGTTGTTCAGGCGTAGCGCGAAGTCCTCGACTGTCTCGCCGTCCTCGAATACGGCGAGATCGAACTTTCGGCGAAGCTGCTGCGCCGTTGACTTCTTCACTCGATCATCTCCGACCCTCAAGGTCGCGATCGTGTCCCAGGCCTCCTTTGCCGTCTCCTTCTTGACGATCGTCGGAATCATCTCTGGTGGCACCGCGCTGCACAAGGCGTCCAGCGCCATCATCTCCTCTTGCGGATCGGCGCCATCCTCGATGACGGTCCACAACGCTCTCGCCTTCAACTTCACCTTCATCAGGAGGGCCCACTCTGAGTAATTGGTCTTGGTGAGGACAGGATACTTACTCCCACCGCTCACCTCACGAATCACCCGCTGGTACACCACACCATCTTTGGAGGCGCCGTCGTTGACCTTCTTCCCAGACATCTTCGATAGCCTCGCTCTGATACCACTTGTTAGAACCTCGCCGAAGATTCAACGCGCACGTTGCCGACGAGATTCACAGCTAAGCTACAAGATTACTCACACGAATTGAAGCTGCAAAAACTTTTTGGCTTGCTTTTCATTGTATAATTCTCTGCTTTTAAAGACAACTAAATGGAGAGCAAAATGGAAAGAAAAGACTGCCTTCAATCAGGCCGATCACACAAGGTAACTAACCTAAACATGGTATGCTAAAAATACTGTACATGTGCTAAAATACTGGCAAGATTAATTTAGCACGTTTGCTAAATTAGTGACAAGATTAATTTAGCACGTTTGCTAAATTAGTGGCAAGGATTTGTGGCACGTTTTGCTAAATTAGTGGCATGAAAGGATTATTTCCTTCACCGATTAATGATTGATTGATGGAAACTGAAAGCCATTAACCGGTGCCAATTCTACCTTTTCTTTTATCTTTTTGTTCCTTTCCTCACCTCCATCCTAATCGTCCAAGTTATTCTGTTTTTATTTTCTTTTTCTTACTATTTAAGGTCCGTCATTTTTTAAACTTTTCTAATGAAACATCTTTAGATAAGATAGAATAAGAGGCTGATGCTGCTTAAGTCTAGCTCAATAATAAGGGCAGGTTTCAGATATATGAGTTCTTAAATTCAATATCAAATTATGAATTAATTTTTAAGCAAAAGAAAGAGAAAAAGAAAAAAAGAAGAAAATAATAAGGAGCTGATAAACAAAAGATGTCCTAAAACCATCCACATTAACATTTGATTGCAACACACCTTCCCTGTATATTCTGAAGTATATATCCCAATATTGTTTACACGTTACAAAAAATGTTCCTTCGTATAATTTTCCGTACTTCTTTCTTTCATATTGATGTTTTCAGCTCATAACATACAAGTAAAATAAGATGAAGATAAGTAGTCTCTGTCATTGCAGGTCCTTGTTTAATTAAAATATTTTATTCCTATTTTATGTGGTGTAAGTTTTAGCGGAATCTCTCAAAAACTTGGACCAGAGCAGATTCTAATGTTCTGCATAAAAAGATTAAGAATATTTGGGTCAATTATAATTAACTCAGAATCACTAGTATGGTTTAATCTAGTATGATTTAATGTTGGTAACTGTAATAGAAGATATAGGAACCTCTAATCAATCACATTGTTCAGAGCTCTATTTTGTTGAAAATTCAAGTTTGATGAGAAGATTGGATTCCAGAGGATTTTCAAGTTGGATTTGGTAACTTTGTAATAATTTATTTTATTAAAATTTGAGTATTTGTAATAAGTTGATGAAGTTTGAGTAGTTTTAAACTTTTTCTTTTGTGAACGAGTCTATGTGAGTCTTATTTTCAACAATTGTAATAGATTTAAGATGAAGGTTTGTTTTTTTAAACTTTCATGGTTTTCTAAAAAATAAAATCTCTTCAATTTTCAAATCTCAAATATTCTCCTCAACCATCTTCAAAATTTTCAAAAAACCCTCTCTGTTAACTGTCTCTTTGGCTTATGGTCACATGCTTTCGTGTATGTATTTTATGATAAAATTATTCTTAGTTCATCATGTACATTTCACGTATTTATTTTTTAGGAGAGATAAGAAAATTATTTCTAAATTGTTGTTAACGTTGTTATGAACTAAAGTGAAAGACAGGAAGTTAAGATGGACAATTTGAGATTTTAAAATTGAGGTGGCCATGAAATTTTAGAGAGTACTAAAATGAAAGTAAGCCTAAGATCAAATATTTTGAAAGACATTTTTCTCTTCTCTGTATTGTTGGCTTTTGAGTGCTGACAACTGCTGACTAGTAGTATATCAAAACTACCCAACATTGTTTTTACTGCATCACTATTTTTTATTGCAAATTTATTATGTCATTGTTAAGAGAGGCATCTAACACTTGAAAACAAACTATTCTCCTCCATTTTACTCTCAAACAAAAAAACAGGGAGGAAATGGTCTGAAAAGGCCTCATAGTACTAAAGGAGAGATTGTGCGCCTGCGACAGAAATCACACGAGCCCTTCAAATCTTTGCTCCCAATACGAGAACTCCATTTCGCACGCTGCAGAGCCACTCGCAAAAAACTTTCGCGTAATGAATAGAAAGGGCAACGTCAACCAGTAACTTATCTCTTGATGCTTATCAATTTTCTCCTCCAAAGTTAAGCCTCCATGATTTCCCACCAAAAACAAAAGCGTCATCATCACGGACGTAGCCAGGTGTCCACCTTAATTTAGTGCGAGGCATGTGGCTCCTCTCTCTCCGCCCACAAAGTTCTAGAAGCTAGGAAAAAAACAAGAAGGAGAAGAAAGAATAATTGTAGAGTCGCCATCTGTTACAATCTCACAATTTCCATGTGGTTGTTATGTGTACACACAACTTTAGGGAACCAAACACACGGCCACAGTTTTGAGCCCTGACACGGAATGATCCGAATGGAGACGTTACCTGCTTGGCCTAATAAAGCAAAATCTGGTGTGGACCAGCAAAAATGAAAGCCAGTACTCAACTCTGCATGAAACTATGAAAGTCTTCCACTTAAGGAACCTCATCAGTGGAGCCTTTGAGAATGTTCAAAGGCCGAGATGGGACTTAGTTAGGCTAATAAATAGTGAAAGGCATGTAACTCTTTGCACTTGATACCTAAGTTTTCCGGAAAAGTTAACTTGGGAAAGTTAAGTTGGTAAGTTGACATCCAATTGTACTAAAGGCCTGTTCTTTTGGTCCTTTTTGACACTGTTTCCAGGGCCCAACCTCATTTTTCTTGACAACTTATGTTTGTTTCATAGGAAAAAGAGACAGCTGGAAAGGCGCTGTCACGTCAGCAAAATTTGCCCTCAGATTTTGGACCAGACTGCTTCAAAAACAGTCAGAAATCTGACACAGACGTGACCCCACCTCATTTTCAAAGATGTGTGGAGAGAAATTTGTAGGTCTCACCTCATTTTCTTCTTTTTCTCACAGTAGACCAAACAGAAAATGAGAGAAATTTGCTGAACCCCTCTCATTTCAGTAACATCTTTCTTCCAAACAATCAAGGGGACTAAAAAAAGGAGGTGTATCAGAATAAACTGAAATCTGACACTGTCCTTTCTTGATTTGTCTTCTAACAGCCAAACAATCCCTAATCCAGAAACTAACTCCTCTGTGGTGATTTCAGGATTAGATTTTGCTTTTCGAAGGCTCCATTTGGACAGGAAAAGGGCCGGTATTACTACTTTTATTCCAGTTAAATTAAATTCTGTAAATAAAAAACATCTGAAACACAGAGAGAAATGGTCTAATTTGCATTTCTGTACCATGAATAAAATTTATGGGAAATTATAGCTGCATGAGAACAGTTAAGCACTAGTTCCTACGTATTTGAAATTGTTAAAAGGTTTTGATAATGTGTTCTATTAGTGTGTACACAAACAGATAGATTAAGATGACTCCATGCCCCCCCTTGGGGTCAAAAAAGTGAGCGTGATCATCAATAATTAAATAGAACTTTATTAACTGTCTATCTCATCACGTCAATGCCCGATTTAGAGAAACAGGCAAACTATCGGTGTGATTATTCTATTGGGCAATCACGTATCAATACTACGAAAGCACACTTCATCAAGATTAGATTATTCTGATTTAAGTAATTAACCTCTCTATGTCAGATTAAACACCTCATCAGCTAAAAGTAATCATCTTAGTTTGTCCACGGATGAACAAACGACAGCCGTGAGAAAAGAAACATGGGAAAAATCTACGTCCAACGAGAACATCACAATCCGATTCGATTCCTTAAGATAACTAGATAATATTATTTTCTAATTCAAGCTATGTTTACGTGGGCAAGCTGAATTCGTGTAGCTCAATAATCAAATACAATGGACGACTACAAAATTATTCATGAGTTAGTACTGTTTGTTTCCTGTTTGAAGTACACAAATCATGTGGGGCAGGGAAGCAGCATGATTTACAATTTTCTTTGTGTTTCAACATAGAAAGCTTGAAGGAAAAAAAATTATATAAAAAATGATATGCATATAAATAATTAGGAGCATCATTGTATATATGGAGGCATACAATGGTGTACCGAGGGGAGTAATTTAAAGAATTATGAGACAGATGACATCAATATCATGCCACGTGACTACTGCTTCAAAGCAAAAATCTCAACAGCTCTGCATCTTTAATACTGGATATTGCTTTGATATCTTGACAATAGCAAAGCATGGCGTCATGAAGACGGATTCAAGGTCACAAAAGAACTTTATATTTTTTCCTAGTGATTGGTACTATTTTAATCAAGGGGTGACAATGGGGCCGATAATCGTATATAAATCCCGTCCAAATTTGATCTTTCTTCCACTTAAAATAATTTTTATTAGTTGAGAATAGCCCGCAGCCTGGTGAAAGTGGATTTAAACCTTGATCACTTTCCCATTATAGTGTCACTGTAATGTAATAAAAACTTGCCTTCTCTTCTTAAATAACTTGCACAGATTTTTTTTTTGGTTTACTTAAGGGTGGGGGGGTGTTGAGGGCGAGGGAGGGGAGGGGCTAGCCTCCTCTTCTCTCCCTTCGATGTGGCTGAGAGCAGGAGGGGGAGGCGCGAGGGTGGGGTGGGGTGGGGTGGGGAAGGGGAAGGGGACGGCGAGTGGGGCGGGGACCGCGATGTGGGGCGAGGGACGATGGGGGAACAAGGGCGATGGGAGTAGGAGGAAGAAGAATATAGGAAGGAGGAATGGGTGTTT